>JAMQGT020003655.1:0-38689 GCA_024447675.2 Pterophyllum scalare | reverse complement strand
AGGAAATGCAAAAGAGAGGATGCGAAGGACAAGGTACAGTGGAAGCATGTGTAATTGTCCTGCCTCTGTCGTTTGATCCTGGCTCTTGCAGCTGCTATTGCTTAGAGCATTTGTACTTGATTAGAGGAAAGTGGGTGGTCAGAGAAAAACAGAAAAAACCTCCTTCACTCTGATCTTTCTCTCATTTTTTTTTCTCTGTTCTGTATTATTAAAACTCTTGTCACTTACTCTCTGTACCTGCTTTTGTCACCTCTTCCACTTGTCTTATTCACCCACCCTCCCCCTTCTACAGGGTACTAACAGTATAACACTTGGAAACAACTTCTGCTCTTACCAACCAGAACTACTGTGTTCCCCACTGTCATCCTATGCATGTAGATTGTATGGAAATACACAAAGGGCAGAAATTGACTTGCTAATTTATCCCAGAATCAGCAGGCCATCTGCTGTCTGTATCTGCTGAAGCTTGTCAGACAAACAAACAATAAAAAGGAACAAACTTCCAAATAGTGGTCAAAGTGATTGGAAAGGTTCCAAAAGAGAACCAGCCACTAGTATTCAGTGGCTGGTGCTAATTTCCTACCATGATTACATTACATGGCTAATTGAGTTTGAGAGCTGTGTGTACCCAGTCTCTCTCTCTCTCTCTCTCTCTCTCTCTCTCTCTCTCTCTCTCTCTCTCTCTCTCTCTCTCTCTCTCTCTCTCTCTCTCTCTCTCTCTCTCTCTCTCTCTCTCTCTCTCTCTCTCTCTCTCTCTCTCTCTCTCTCTCTCTCTCTCTCTCTCTCTCTCTCTCTCTCTCTCTCTCTCTCTCTCTCTCTCTCTCTCTCTCTCTCTCTTCTCTCTCTCTCTCTCTCTCTCACACACACACACACACACACACACACGCACACTCAACAAATAATACTGGTGGAGGAGTGCAGTGGGTGTGTTTGTGTGTAACCAAACTATAATCACACTCATCTCTCAACTCCATTTATCCAAATACTTCATCTTAATGTCTCCTCCTCCTCCACCTGACTCCATTTATTTTGATCCCTCTTTAGGCACCTTTAAGATTGCTTCTTTCCCACGTTCATGTCTTTCTCTCTAATTTAAGGCAGCTAATGGGGATCAAGAGCCAAATTTGTACATGTAGGACTGAACTGAAGTATTCATTATGTTTTTTAACCCACAGGTTTGGTATTCACCCGGTCGCTGGTCGTATGCCTGGTCAGCTGAATGTGCTGTTGGCTGAAGCTGGTGTCCCATATGACATTGTCCTGGAAATGGATGAGATCAATGAGGATTTCCCTGGTGAGAGCCAGTCATCTCTGTCATACAGTCTTTATATTGTCATTATTTCATCTGTAAAATGCTGCGGCCTTTTAAAGTTCACTACTAGGGTCATTTATATTTGGGAATATAAACTGATCCAGACTAACAGTTTCTCCTTCTTTCAGACCTTATAATTACTGTCTGCCTTATTATTTAGAGCACAGACATGAGTAGGGTAACAATGTTTGCATCTGCATCTTTAATTTAAATTAATTAGGGTTTGTAGGTAAACTTACAAAAATATAAAGTTTAAATGTCCAAAGGTTGTGGAAAAATGTAAAAGTGGAAGTTTGTTATTTTAGGACTGGAATACAAGGCAAATACTGAATAAGTTGACATGAAATTATAGAGATATAGTTGTTAATATCAGCACGTTTGTATATGCAATCAGAAACTGACCTGGTCCTGGTGATCGGCGCCAATGACACAGTTAACTCAGCGTCCCAAGAAGACCCCAACTCCATCATTGCTGGTATGCCCGTGCTGGAAGTCTGGAAGGCGAAGCAGGTGAGACATCTGGTGCATGCATGAGTGATAATAAGATTTTTCCTGAAGCACAAAAACATGAAGTGGAATGAATGGAAGAGTTTACAACGATTTTGCTGTCCACACCTGCAGACCTGCTTCATTTGAAGATGCACACAAACATAATGAAATACCGACACACTCACATATACATACATATAAACCCAGTCTCACACATGCTGTTACAGTTCCAGGTGCAGTCCCATCCTGATCTCATTACAGAGACTGTGTCTGTGTAGAATATCAACATTTGGAGCGTCCCACTGGCACTGTTTAGAGATCTGTGATTTATACAGTGCTCCCACTAGTTTACACACACACACACACACACACACACACACACACACACACACACACACACACACACAGATGAGAGACTTTAAATCATCACTTTTAGGTACTTAATTATACATTCATCATACACTGCTTTTATGGTTTCAATAATCTTTGGCCATGACTCGGAGAACAAACAGTGTTCTTGAGTAGAAGGAGAAGCAAGCTTGTTGTTCTTTAATGAAGTTGTCCGCCACGGTTTCATCTTCTAGGGTCAGACTACCGATGTATTATTTAGTACCCTAATAGTATTTGACAACGCAGTATGTGGGGAGTGTACCATTCCCAGGAGAATAATAGAGTATACAAGCCAAGGACACTACACTGCAATAAATGTCCCACCACTAGTGCCAAAATATAGTTTCACTTTGTTATGTGTAATGTACCTTTACTCATTACTTGGTGTAATGATCAAAGGTAATTGGGTGGTGCTAATGTGTCCCTCAGGAAGTGGCATGAATGCAGCAAGAACTGTGTTTGAAAAGATACATACTACTGTTTACTGCCATTTTAAAATTCCATTGAGCTTCCTTTTTTTTCTTCTTTTTAAAAAAAAAATAAATCAGAATATTTTTTTAAAATCTTATCGGGGAAAATTAGAGTAAACACCAATCTTGCATATACAGAAACTTCCTCTTTCTAAATCAGTTCATTTGGATTCGGTACATGATGTCATACCTGTAGTGTACCTTTATATATCTGTGAAGCCAGTCACCTGATTTGGAATATTATTGGCCTTGTATATGAGAAGACATGAATAAAATATTTGTCCCCTTCCTGCAAAATTATGGTTTCTACAGACCTCCAGGTCTGCTGTCAGAGATCAGGCATTCAGATATTTCAGGGATTTAAGCATCCATCATTCTGTGTTAACTTGAGCTGCACTCGTGAGAGTCCGGATTCATAGCGCCACAGTGCCAGAGATGTACGCCAAAAGCACTTGATGTAGTTTTCTTTATAATGAAATGGAATGACCCACCTTTTCTTCTTGCCACATTTGACTCACTGTGACGTTATCTTCTTCCAAGAAACTGAAGCATCAACTGCTTTGATACAGTGAAGCAGATCCATGCATATAGCAGAGTGCACATGTATGTGCTAGATGCAGTGCAGCAGTGCCCGAAGTGACAACTTAGAAAGAGATATCAGCCTGTATTGTTTTTGATATTTTTATGGGTGGAGTTGCCGAACTTTGAGATAAAAGGATATTTTCCATTAATGGGGTATGAATCTTATAGATGAGGGGAAAATTTCTGGTTTTACATTTTTCACAAGTGTCTTTCTTCTGTGTCGTCATCACTTTCTTGTCCAATTAGAGGCTTACCAGTCTGTGTGACTTCTTCTCCTCCCGTAGGTGATTGTGATGAAACGTTCCCTGGGTGTGGGATATGCAGCTGTTGACAACCCCATCTTCTACAAACCCAACACTGCGATGTTGTTAGGCGACGCTAAGAAGACTTGCGATGCCCTGCAAGCCAAGGTCCGCGAGTCCCAGTAACGTACCCCCTGCCTCAACCAGACACTCCACTGAGAGCACACATGGAGCGAGAAAGGAAGAAAACAATGAGGCGAAGTTTTTCCAAAAGTATTCCAGCATTCACTTCATCTTTGTCCAGTTGCAACTCAGCCAAATGAACAAAGATGATTAATAAATTAAAAGCTTTTTGGCAAACCCTTTCTGTGATCTATAAATAAAAGCAAACTGGCTTTTGCAGTCATAGCTGAATAATGCAGATATTGTAGATTTATCATTTCCTAATGAGGTAAAGCCCAGTTCTTTCATTTCTAGATATAAAAGCAAGGGTTTGTCAATCTTCTGCATGTCTTCTGTTTAATAAGGGAACAGCTGACAGAGTCATCTTCATTATAGAGACGTATATTAATGTAAAGCAACCACAAATGTAGATAAGGTGTTAGAGATGATACATTTCAATGTTAAGCTGTTTTAGGAAATAGCTAAAAGAAATATTAGACTTGAATTGGAATAAAAAAAATATATATATGATGGTGAATCACCAGAGGAGATATGAGAGACTTAAGCACGATGTTTTACCACCCTGTAAAGTTTCCATTCTCTTTTCTCCACTTTGGTTTTGTTCTAGTCATGTGTTCCTTTTGATAGGTCTACTCTCATCTATCTTTTCCCTCCTCCACAAGTAAAAAGAAAAAAGGCAGAATAGTGCAACATTTTATTTGTAAAGTTCTTTCAGTTCCAGTTTTATACTGTATTGGGAGAGTTTTGTATTTGGTCTGATGATTATTTTAGAAAATGTCTGTGTGGTGCTATTTGCTTTTTCTCTCTTCACTTGAACGTATCTTGTGATCTTCCACCGATGCCTCATGTTCGCCGATCACACTTTGGTCCAAATAACAGTTTAAAAAAAAAAACATCCATTCAGACCTCTTCTATCAGACGAGCGATGCAATAAACCAAAAGGATGTGACCTTTATGTGAGACCACAGCTGTGCTGAATGGGAAGCCTGTCTCACTCCTACAAACACACACTCGTGTAAGCTCTGAAAGCTGAATGGATTTTATGATGTGTTTGAACCAGATGTGTTCCTTCTTTCAGTGTAGTTCCAATATTACAGTACGCAGGATGCTAGCGTGTTGGCCTTAATGGTAAAGGTTGTTTTTTTTCTTCTTCCAAGTGAATGTGGCTCATCCACTCCAATGTGTGTCCTCATTATTGCTCTACAGTGAAATGAAGGATTGCTGTTGCTAAAGTAGGGCCAGATGTCATATGGCCTGTGGTGTCGGGTCTGAACAACAGTGCAGTTATTTAATTGGAACTGCCGCCACAATCCAGCAGATATGACTTGTCTGTTGTCATGAAGTACTTCTAAAATGATATTATCTTTATTTCCTATTCTTTTTTTTTCTTTTTTTTTTAAAGTCCAACATTTGCCATTTAATAAAACCTTGTGCCAAATGGCCCCTTGCATTTGGAAGGATTTGGCTTTTGAAAACCCACATGAGTAAATCACAAACAAAAAGCTGGCAACTCCCACTTTCTACCTGTTCCTACACAACCGAGTCAACCAGACCCTCATATTTAAATGTGGTCCATTTAATTTTATGCTGCCATTGCACTGCTGCAGTTCTGACACAGCAGATGAATTTGCAAGAGCGTATAATGCTGCTTAGTTTGAACAATAATCATGATGTAACATGAGCAGTTTTCATCACTTTGTAGTCTATAAGTACTGTATGAATTAGTTGTTATAGTTTTGTCCTGGGACCTGACATGTTGACAACTGTCCTACCTCTCCATGAAATGGCCGATACCTTTCCACAGGACCTTGATCTGACCAGCCACCTTTTAGGTAATCTAGCACATGATCAGAACAGTCATTTTCCACCCAAAAGCAGGACCAATAGCCTTCTGTTTTGTGTTCATGTTGCGTTTTTAACCACCTGACCTCAGTCTGCTGCCAGCAAGTTTACTTTGTTTTGCAAGTTTAGAGCAATGCATGTTACTCATGATCATGTTCTCACATCTTACTCAAGCAAAAGCATTCTTTGTTTAACATCGACCAAATTCAAAGTGATGGAAAATCTTGATAATTCTGCTAGCGTGCCCCCCTTATGCCTGTTGTTTCTTCTTCTTAGTATTTTGTAAAGAGGCAGAGCAACAGTGAGGTTTTAAAGTTGTACAATGTTTCAGTGCACCATGTTAGGGAGATGAACTAATGAAATGTACTGTGAACTTTTTTTTTTTTCCCCTCTTTTGTTTGTCATGGAACATTTTCATCCCTTAATAAATCTGTATTTACACAAAAGTTTCCTGAAAGTGTAATTTCTTCCCTGACGTACTCCTAAAGGTGAAAGGTGCAGCTGAATTTCCTCAAAGTAAACATGTTGATCTGTGAGGATTTCCCTGAGGTCTGCCACAGCTGTGAGGTTAAAAGTACCAGCCCAATCTTCTATGGCAGAGTTGAAAACTAAAATATTTGCCTCAATTATCTAAATGAAGGATCACAAGCTTGGGGAAGGAGTTTCAGTCACACTTCCACACATACTTCATCTCTCCAGTGCAGCTTTACAGAGGGTAAACGATACGATCTACCAACAATGACCACAATGGCGGATACTCATATTAAACATGGAGAAAATTTCAAGTAATATCACTGTATGTATATGTAATCCATGTTATCTGAGTTTAGAGTTCAGGGAGCCCTAAATGCATGGTGTTTTGACAGATTTTTCTATTTCTGGAACTTAATGATGTCAAATAGGGGACATCCCTAATCCATCCTTATTTGCTTTGAGTCCAATTCAGTTTGTGAGGGACAAGCCAACCAGAAGGGAGCTAGCAGAAAGGGAGCATGGTCTTATAGTTGAAATGGCCGGCTTCACACAGAATGAAATCGAGGCCCAGCATAAAATAATTGTTTGTGATTCTAATCTGTGGATCATGCAAAGCTACAGCAGTAGTCCAATGATAAAATTCTAAAATAGACTGCCATTTTTTTTTAATCACCTAAAATTATCTTCTTTTTTGTGTGGCTGATTAATGGTTACAGATTCACACAATAATGCTCTGTATCACCATCCATCATTGCATTCCTCTGTGACAAAGTAGGATGTTCATCACTTACCACTTGAGGGGAACAGCACTCTTTCATTTATAAATATGGGTTACAGTAGTACATGTCCACAGAAATGTATCACCTTATGATAGCCAATCTTGGGATCCTGGTCCTGTTGTGTGACCCCGTTTTTAGCCAAGCTTCAGCTGTCAGATAGATGGCCTCACGTTTGACTCTACTGATACTTGGGTATACAGAGGAGTTCATGAACAGTGACTGCAAGGTGCCCAGGTCCTGAGGTTGCAAAAGAAGCCCAAACCATTACCCCTCCACCACTGTGCTTCACAGTTGGCTTGATACACTGTGTGTTGTTTTCACCAAACACGCCCACTTTGGTCTCATCTGTCCAGATTTAGTTGGACATTGTCCTAGAAGTCTTATCCTGCTGGGATGTCTTCTCCTGGGAAGAGCTGCAGTTTTCTTAAATGTTTTCTAAATGTAAATAATTTTCTCACTTTTGATGGTCTTCAAATTGTTTGGAGATGATCTTATAAATTGATGAGCAGCAACAATTGCTTCTCTAAGATCATTGCTGATCTCTTTCCTCCTTAGCTTTTTGTTAAATGCACCTGAATAACCAGGAAACTGCCCAAATTTCTGCTTTTTATAGAGGTGGCCACATTTGCTGATTAATTAATCAAGTGCATTTTGATTAGCAGCACCTGACTGCTACTTACCTCTTAATTTCCCGTGGATGCAGTAAAAGGGTGTAATTTTTTACATGGCTGTATAATATATAAGTATTGTTGAACAAATATCACCATGGAGCTGAAAATTGAGCATAATACTGTAGTCACTGTAGATTTGTTTTAAAAAAGAGAAAGGAAATTATAAAGACAAATACAGGTTTAAGAGAGCACATAGATATCGTTTCAGATGATAAGATGGTAGGGTTCAAGATAAGATATGATACATATGATACAAGCATATCCATGCAAACAAGGTTCTGAAAAACAGCTGGGAATTGAACTCCTGCAACCAACATCATTCAGCTTTTCGTTTTATTCGAAACATTAAAGTAACCAAAATAGTTCTGGCTCTCTGAGGAACAGAGGGGAGAAGATTAGCACACTGGGTAGGAAAGCAGCCTCTATAACTTCAAGGTGTCCCTCTGTTACAGAATGGGATTGCATGAGTCTGTGATGAGGGTTCTCACAATGACTGAAATGTAAATATCAGCCTGTTTGATATTTTCACCTACAAGAGGCACTTGATTGCTATTCAGCAGCAAAGAGTAAACTGGAGGTACTTAGAAGGGGAGTGGTGCCCACAGAGATGGAGTTGATTAGACTGTAGATAGATTTATTGACATGGGGATTGCATGTGTGTGCGATGAGGGTGGTTTCATCCTGTAACAAGTAGCACTCAGACAGGCTGTTATCTGCTCTCAGGCTTGAGGAGATCTAAGGAGAGCTGTCACTCCTACAGCACAGGCGAGATGCTGTGATAATGATAAAAGAACATGTTGACAAATGACCGTCAGCGAGATTCCTGCATAATGCATGCTTACATGTTTGCTTGTTTTCTTCTTGAATGCAAATAGAAGGTATTTATCATCTGCCTGTAACACACAGTATCTATTTTTACTGTGTGTGTGTGTGTGTGTTTGAGAGGGATAGATGAAGTGAAGATGTATGAACCGATAACTGCAGAGGTGACAGTGTCATCAGCTGAAGTAGGGACACGCTGCCAGTATTTACCCGGAGCGCTGAAGGAGAGCCACCATGTTCCAGACACAATAAGCCTCCATCCTTCTATCCAGCAAGGATGGCCTGCCCTCTTTGGAAAATAATACACACAATTTGTTTTCCTTGGACTTGCATGCAATTTGATATGAAAGGTATTTAATTATTTATGACAGGAGTGTGTTTTGACAAGTGAATACATCTTAATCTGTGAGTGTATGGATTTCAAGTTTGATAAGGTATGGGTCATGCAAGCACATGTGTGAACAGAGAAGTGGCAGAACATTCTGATTGCTTTAGTAGAAATATCACAATATAATTCTCTTGCATTTAAAATCTGATGTGACAGAGGAGATGGAAAAAAAAGTCAAATGAAAACAAAGGTATATTTCAGAAACAACAACACCAACAGCAGACTACTGTGTCCTTTTTTAAAAATGAACCTATCACCTGCTGACAAAAGAATGTTCAAATTAACCAGCCACTCAATATTATTTAATTATTTTGTGTCTGAAATCTGCTAATCGCTCTTACATTTTACCAGTATTTGGCTGTTGGCTCGTGCTAAATCTCTACCTCCATAAAATCCACCTTTGGCAGGCACTACAGTGCAACATTTTGGGTTCTCTTGATTCATTATTTACACATATCAATAGTCACATAGCTTCCAATATTCTGGCATCATGGTCAAAGTGAAAGTATTGCATAATGTGATTAGTCTCACTGATCTTACTGCGCAATGGAGAGAAAAAAAGGCGGAAAGGAATGATTAGAGGGCTGTTCTTGTTAAGAACTTGTTAAGAAAGGAAGCTGATGCTACACACACACTGGAGTTATCATCTGTGCGTCTGTGTATTTACTTTACTCGATGCAACAGAGAGATATTCCCTTGAGAAAATGAGGCAATCTTGTTGAAAGGCATGTAGATTTAACTGTGTGACTGAAGAGTTATGTAGATGGGACCTCCACCTTAAAGTTGAGCTGGGTCAAGAAACCTTTCCAACAAATGTGTCTGACACGTCTTCTAATGTGGTAATCTACTGATGTGCAAACATGGACAAATGATACACACCCTAAACTAAACTGACCACAGACAGTGTTATAAAACATTTTTTTAACTGGAATCCTAAATAAGAGCAATATGTTCTAACTGGCTCACTAATGCACATTAGAGCTTTAACACCAAGGTAGTTGTGTTAAAGCTTTTATTAACTCTTCAAGTAGTAGTTTCAACCAGTTAAAGATAAATGAGGTCCGACAGCACCTCAATAAATGCATCAGATAAAGATGCAGTCTGAAAATAAAGCCAAGGAAATAAAAATGGAGAAATCAGCATTAAATTAAAACTACTAATACATACAGTATTGATTGGCCTATTTGTGCTGTTGAGAAAGGTAAAGGAAAGAGGGTCATAGTTGTGGTTTATATGCTAAAAAATGGGTCTCTCTAGCCTGTGGCTAAGTGATTGCTAGGCATGTAAAATTTCAAGTTTTGTGGCTGTAAATGAGATGTTATTGCCATGAAATTAAAACAGTAGGATGCTATCATAAGGTGTTATAGGTGCATGTATGCTGCAAACGGGACATTTTAGCCTGTTGCTAGGTGGTTGCTAGGCACCATCCTGGCCCCATAATATCTGATATAGATAAGAACCTTCAGGGGCCTAAAGACATACCTGTGTGCCAAGTTTGGCTGGTCAGACTCCTGATGGTCTAGGAACAGCTGGCAGCCAAAGAACATGGATTTTGTGTAAGATTTGTAAAGAGATTACAAACTGGTTACAATTTTACCACAGTAAAGTAAATGGTTGCTAATAAAGAAAAAATAAATATATTAGATGGAAACGTTTATCTACTATCGTGCACCCCCTACACTCTCAGTGGGCCTTTCTTACAAAGGTGTCCCAGCTAAATAAAGGTTGCATCAAATGTATCCTTCAATAAAACTTTTATTGTCAAGTAAGACAGGCCACTATCTGTCCTGTACAGGTTATAAGCTAAATCAAAAAGAAGGCACACTACACTAACCTGTCACAGCAGCACCACTCTTCTTCTATTTACAGATAGAAATGATAGTGTGTCATCAGTCGTTGGTAAGACATCCTCATGGAATCTCTTTCATCTTTGATTTTGGGCATGTTCCCGCTCCTAATGTCTAATCTGATTGTCCTAACAGCTTGTTTGGAGAAACTGCGTTACTGAGCAGTGTTTTAAAAGCCCTCAGACCCAGGCCTCTTGGATACATCGTTGCATGAACTTACACAAACATACACTGTGTCTGCCTCAAACTGTCCTAAAGTCGTTTTGACTGTGGCAGCCAGAGATGGATCTAGACACACAAATCTGGCCAGTGACCAAAACTGGCCTCTTTACTCTTCAGTTTGATTGCTGTTCAGGGCTGGTTAACATAAACACTGGGGGAGTGTGTCCTTTTAAGCTGCTTTTATTGTCCAGCTGCTTCTCAACTTCTGGATGTAAATTGTTGAGAGGTTGGGATGGAGGGATGAGAGAAGAGGAAAATAATGTGGGAGTGAAAAGAAGTTAGGGCTGGTTACTGTAGTGGCAAGAAGAGAGGGATTTTCTCAGAAGTATGGTGGGATTCATTTATACTAGTGTGTGCGTGCGTATATGTGTGTGTGTGTGCATCTCTATGTGTGTACATATGAGCCATTAAAGCATCACAGAGTTCAGAGAAACAAAATGTTTATTGAAACATCTTCCCAGACCGCTTAGTTTCAGTTTGTTATGGCCTTGTGGCTAGTCGAGAGTTGCAGGGGCAAAAAAGAAATTCAAAAAGAAACAAACTGTATTTACAGTGAATGGTGAAGGAAACCCAACCTTTACAAATTAAGGAGGAATTTACCAAAGAAGGCTTTGAAGCTGAAGTACCCTCACTGTGGCTGTTGGATACAAACACTGGGTTGGAAATCCTTGAAAGTATGTCTGCTATGCAACTTTGGTATTTTTCACAATGATATTTATGCATCTATCCATTTTTTACTACATATTTTTCTTTTCCCATCCACCCCAGTTCTTCCGGGGGAAACCAAGACCATTCCCAGGCCAACCAAGAGACATCTTTTCAGTGTGTCCTGGGTCTACCTTGGGGCCTCCTCCTAGGACATGCCTAAAAAACCTCACCCAGGCGGCATCCTGGTGGGATGCCTGAACCACCTGAACTGGCCCCTTTTGATATGGAGGAAGTAGTGGCTGTCCTCTGATCCCCTCCAAGCTCCTAGCTCCTCACCTTATCTCTAAGGGAGAACCCAGGCACCCTTTGAAGAAAGCTAATTTCTGTATTTGCAGTCTCATCCTTTTAGCCAATACCCAAGTTTGTGGCCATAGGTGAGGGTGGCAATGTAGATCAACTGGTAGATTATCAGTACCAGTCTGTCTGCCTGAGTTGCTTCTAGAAGTGGAGGAGAAACTCATTCCCAACCCAGAGTGGGCATTCCACCCTTTTACACCTGAGAACCGTAGCCTCAGACTTCGAGGTGCTAATTCTCATTCCAGCTACTTCACATCCTTTTACAAACTGCCCCAGTGTAACCTGGAGGTCATCGTTAAATGAAGCCAACAGAACCACATCATCTGCAAAAAGAAGAGACAAGATCACCGACACACTCCGCCCTTGGACTGCACCTAGAAATTCTCTCATAATCATCGTCATTAGAATCGGTGACAAAGGTTTGCCCTGGCGAACCTTTGTTACTTTGGTGAACCTTTGTCACTTGTTCCCACTGGGAACAAGTCTGACTTGTAGCTCTCAATTATGATGTGGAAAAAATGGGATTATTATAGACTTATTCTTTAAAACCAGCTTACACTAACACCTGGTAAATTACACATAATTGGTGTATCATGATTGTAAACAACATAGCATTCATTGTTTTTCCAGTTGGATATTTGAATTATACTCTCTTCTGATCTGGATCTGTCCATTTTAGAACTCCATAATTGTTTTGTCTCTCACAACCCAAATTATTTAAAAATTGAAGAAATCTATTGCCTTGTATTGCTTTTCAGTTATTGTTTAGACTCATGTCATTCATTTTATTTCAGGTTATTTCCAATTTATCTATAGTTTTTCAGCATTACAGCTGATGGTTATGATAACTTATGGACTCGCATTCAACAAGTAAAAAGCTGATTTCCCACTGACTGATGACTTATCTTGAAAATGGTGTCACCATTGCTGGAAAATGCCGTGTACCTGCCATGTACCTTGATGTGCGGGTAAGAGAGTCTCCTTTCTAGACCTTATGCAAAACTGGTTTAAATTATGTTTTTATATTTGGGATCTCAAAGAATAATTTCAAAATTTCTTAAACACCATAGAAATACTTACATTTAAGCAACACACTGACTTAACAAAATGCAGTTATAATTGTAGTCATATCTTCTCTTGTCCTAATCACAAGACCACGATACTGTGATAACAGTGCATAACAGACACAGCTTGCATTTTCTTTGTTTAGATTACTTGGAGTTCATTAATATTTGATTCCTTGTGTTCAGCGTTTTCTTGCCACTCCAGTACCCTCTTGTATCATGTCATGTATTAGTCTTTGTTAAATGAATCCACATTTAGTTACTTCCTGTTTTATTTTGTTCGTAATTTGTCTTTTGTGCCTTGCCATTGGTTTTACTTCCTTTGGTTTTGTCTTAATTATTTTCAGCTGTGTCTTATTACCCTGGAGTTTCCACTTACCTCATGTGTTTGTACAGAGCCCTAGCCTTTTTCTCTGTCACCTGTGTGGGATTCTGCTAGTTGTTGGAGTTTCTTTGCTTGTGCGCCTCATGGATTTTGAATTCTTTTCCACCACAATTATGCCTCTTTTCCACTAGCACCTACTCAACAAAGCTCGACTCGACAGGACATGACTTGGCATGGTCTTGTTTTGTTTCCATTACAATTGCGTACCACTTCAATGTGGGTGGAGTTGATATAGCAACAAGGGCAGTAGTCTCTTGACCTAATTTGTATGTGACTCAAACACAACACAACAATGTCTACACTGCTGTGTTGTGCAATGGTATCCGTGATCAGCCATTAGGTCCTCATGATAAACTTTCTCATTTTTCTTCGCTCCGCCTCTCTCCCTCTGGATTCTCTCATCTGCCAGCAAGCACAGAAATGTCTGCACCTCCTCATCCGACCACTGTGTTGGTTTGCTTGCTTCCATTTTCTTGCTGTTGGGTTTTAAAAATGGCACGGTTGATTCTAGGGAAAGGGTCGATCTCATGACCCAACTAGTGACGACACTCCCTGGCCAATCAGTGGCATGCTGTTCTTCAACGTCACATTTTCGGATCACCTCGGATCACTAGGAACTCCAGTTGAGTGTGTACTAAAGTACCTGGCAGCATCTCAGTAACCGTGTAACATATTGATTTTAAACTTGGAGGATAAAAATGTATGGAAGAGTACAACTGCAGAGCAAAAGAACCATAACCCTACCTTATATTGGAGTTATGTTTGATGCGTTCATATGACAACAGTGTGTTAAGTATTGGGTTAGATCCCAGAGGTTTAGGTTTTGTGGACTCAAGACTCACCAGACTCAACCCAACATCACACTATTGCCTGAACTGCAGAATCAATGCTTGGACTGCAGCAATGTTCAGGTGGGTGGTTCACGTCGAAACAATGTCCACAAGAATGCTAGGACCCGAGGTTTCCCAGTGAAACACTGAATTGCAACAAGATGATCCTGGGACAATCTGATTGCAAAATGGAACATCTATAATTTTAGCAGGTCTGCCTCTGCAAAGATACGTGAGTGCTTGTGTGTGTATAGATACCACTCAGTTCTGAGATTTATACCTGCTTATACAGATGGTTTTTTTCTACACTAGAGCTGTTCCAGCAGTCAATGGCAATACGCCCCTGTTCTAGCAACAGATTGTATGGTGTACAGAAACAATTCAGATATGAGTGTTTTATGGATGTCTTCTTTGACACTTTAAAAAAAGATGTTTTACTTCATATTTACTTTAAGGACTTTTATGGGTTTTTTGCTGACTGTGGATTAAGTGTAATCCTAGAGTTTTAGTATATGGACTTGGCAATAGAAATCTTTAAAATTTACAGCACAGTCCAGGACAGAGCACCCTAAAGTAAAATACTTCCCAGAGTTTCAGTTTTCAAGGAGTTTTTGCTCTCTTTTTCTCAATTTTTAATGAACACTAGAACCTTTTCTGAAAACTGATAGTGAGCTTGATTATGAATCATTGGTTCATTGTTAAAACAGCATCAATCATTAATGTCATAACCACGGTTACTATTTGGTTCTTTTAGATAATTAATGGCTACTACAGTAGTGTCACTACTATTAAAACTGGGCCTATTACTATCACTTAGGTCAATGTTGTTGATGTATTGTGGTTTGGCTGCCACCTGAGTTACAAAACACAGGCAATAAAATTAGTTGGAGTTGTAGCTGCAGAAAAATCAGTGTGGCAGATGTATAATCATCAGGAGAAAGACAATATACAAATCAAAGTTTGAGTTGTAATTGGCTTAAAAGCCTCTGTAGATGCTTGTTCCAGAAATTCCTCTCATAAAGACACCCACAGGCATATTTCTGAACAGTATCATCCCATCTCTTAATGTAAAACATAGTTTTCATCATGTTTTCCACATTTTGGTCAAATTGAAACAAGATTTTTCTAATTTTGTTGTAAGGAAGCCCATATATGTATGACTTACAATCTGCTGATCATTCTGATTCTTATGTGCTTTTAAATGTTTTGTAACATATTATGGCTATTGATAAAACAAAAAGAAAATGTCTTTCTGTCATCTTTCATCAGAGGGGGAATTTTAGCACTTTCGATGTGACATGATGAACAAAAAGACATTTAGTGGTCGGAAGGTCTGAAGCTTTGAGCAATGGTATTACAGCTGCTTTGTTGGTGGCTCTCTGCAAGGTTTTAAAACAAAAAACAATGAATACAACAGGTAAGATTGGAGAAAAAGAACACATAACTGCAGTTGGGAGCAGAAAGAGAATATCTCCTTCTGTACACCTCTTCATTCTCACCTTTACCCCCTCTTGACAGTGATGTGTCTTCTGACATTTCTTCTTGGTATCAGCTTTAGCTTAGCTTTGTTAGTGGGTGCAGAGAGGTGTCTAAAAGACTTGGAACAAAGAATAAAGGAATAAGCTGAGACAGGGGCTCGTGTGGAGGAAGACTAAAGAAAAGACCACTGTGGATGTGTGCATGGAAGTGTGCACACGTTTGAGAGAAAAACATCTTCAATGGGAGTCGGGTAACCTCTTCAGTGTCAAAGGGTCTCATCAGCAATGCACACGAGAGGCTGACACAATGGAAGAAGGACCGAAAGCTAGATGGGGTTTCACAGCCGAGGTCAAAAAAGGCAAACATTGTATCTTTTCCCTCCCCGCCTCATTCTTTCACAGTCACTTTCTGTCTCTTTGTTAAGACTACAAAGCCAGAAACACCTGAGTCCCCTATGCGGTTTATTTGCATGTCTGCTCAGTTAGTTGGGTGGGAGAGAAATAGAAAGAGCCAGCATACCTTACTTGCCTAACTTCCAGACTCTCTTTGAATGCTCTCCAGCTGTATGGTGGCCTATTCAGTGATCAGTGGCTCACATGAAATGTTTGATCATCCCAGTCTGAGTGGATATCTGATGAAACCTCTATGTTAGCAAGGAAGACACCCCATGCTCTGGCTTGCTGGTATTTTGAGCTCTTATTGATGCTAAGTGTCATTATGGCACTCACTAAAATGCAACAACATCCTCTCTTTTGGTTTGACATCATCATCTTAAGATAAAAATTTTTGATAAAAAAAAAAGTCATGATGACTTCAGAGCTTATTGATCTTATGCTATTTTTTTTTTTTTGTCTGTCATGATTGGCAACTTAATTAAACAGTGCAGCTTATGACAATTTGATTATACTGAAGTGATATAATCTGCCAAAACTAGTCTCCCCCAAATTTCTATTACAGAGAATCAGAATTGTATGAATTTTGACCAATTTTGATGATTTTTTTTATCCATAACTTTGTAACCCCTTGACCAACATTAAAAATTGAAATATCATAAAATTTTTAAATTTTTCCCGCCTCGATAAAAATCGATAGTCACTAAAAAGCACTGTAACAGCCCTTTTCTTCAGGCCTGTAGTTAAACTAGTGAAATCTGTTTTTATGTTTATTTTTAAATTTTATTTTTAAGAAATAAAAGTTTCATTAAGCTCTAATTCAAAATATGAAACAGATGAAAATACACTTCTTCTGTTTTGTCTTGTTCTGAGATCATTTCAAAGATCCCAACGTGGCACGCATGTACTTGTGAACTTGTTCATGCATGCAGAATTAGCAACTACAATGAGGCAGAATAGTTTTGTATTATAAATTATAATATTAACTTCACATAATTGATGGGAAAACAATTTAAAAACCACCTTCATTGGGAAACTGTTGGCAGTCACTCTGACGATCACCCTTTCATTCAAAGAGGAATGAAACATTCTTCCAAAGGGCATCTCTTCATTTGATGCACAGCGCTCTCCAGCACTGTCTAGCATGTTGGTCCCAAATTGCCCATATACCACTACCACTTTCCTTTGTCCCCTGTCTGTGTTTTTATACTGTTTTTTTGTTTGTTTGTTTGTTTTGGTAAAATAAGCACATGCAGAAGGTAACGGTTTTAATAAAACACTGGTTAGTGCATTAGCAAGTGTCTCAGTCTTGGTTGTTTCCATTCTACAAATGCCTGCACATATTTTAAACATAATTATCATCTGGGATTAATCGTGCTAAGTGAGAATTTTAGAAAGTGCTGATGGCACATGTGCCTCTATGAGCTTAATGCCAAAAACACTAAAGAGATTTTATTTTGGCAGGAAGGCTGTTTAGTGATCTCTCCTTGCAAAGCTTTTATTAACAGTCAATTGTATTGTATTAAAAACTATTCTATTGTATTCCCTACTGGAAACAATAAAGGAAAACAGAGCTGCATTTGACTGCTGATTGGCAGGAGAGATGAGCCTTCATTTGATGTGACATTAATTCTCACCCTACATGGTGGCAACAGAGAGAGGATATTTGTTCGGTGTCTCATACATTTTCTTTGACAATGTAGACAGACTGCAAACAGACAATAATAATACGAAGCAGTCAACACCCTGTCAACTATGAAGACACGAGTAATATATGACAGACTGACTGGCACGGTAAACATATTACAGGCAGAGAAAAAGTGCAGCGGTTACATGGTGCCAGACAACAAAACAAAAAAGATGCTGTGCTCTGCAGAATATTTCCCATAAGTTCATAAAATCCAATACTGTTGGGTTGTCCTATTCATCCTCCCCCTTTTATTATTTGTACCATGTCCATTTCTCCACATTGTGAGGAAGGATGCACTGATATCAATTTTTGTCAGACCAGGTTCAAGTGTTTGCATTTGGCCCCCTGGTGCTACAGGGCTGTTTAGGGGTGCCTAATGTGCTTTGTGCATGTTCTTCAGCAACATGTCAGTCCAACGTTTGGGCTGCTACCTCATCGAGACCTCTTTTCTGAACTTGAGGAGAGCACCATCTAGTCTTTTAATCAGGGAGCATCAGGACTCATTTCACTCGAGCTGGGCCCTCTGAGCTATAAGGGGCTTACTCTTTCATGTGGTCAGTGGGCTCTGTCCTATGTTGGTATGATGTGAACATCTCCATTGAAACTGCTTCTAACTGTAAAATAGTCAATGCATGGAGTAAGGGTGTCTTACATGTATATTTAGTCTTACACTGGAAGATGGTGTTGGTTATGCTCTAAACAAATTTAGTTAAATGTGTCAGCACATAAATTAATCTAAACGTAACAGGCAGGGAGTCTGTTTTCTCCCAGAAAGTCTGGGTGATGAAGTCAGAAATTTTGTACACTGACTTTTGCAGCTGTTTGATGTTGTTGTACTTCCTAGCAACTGCTGTTGTTGCAGTCATACTGTGCTTGAAACAAATTATTACATAGCACTGTGTGGCAAAGAAGACATGAGAGTGATAATGAAGGTAAAGGAAGGCTCAAAAACAGACACACTGGCATACATAAATAAACAGAAAGGGAGAAAAATGGCATTGAAGTAGGGGAACCCCTCATTAGTGTGACAGTCCAATGAGTCAACTCCTGGGATGGCAATAAAACTTAATTTAGTGAGCGTTTTGTAAAAGTCTGATGTGTTTGTGCAGCCGGGCCACACACTGCAGCAGCACGGCTTGGTCTGCCAAAAAAACACTCCAGAATAGGAAATATTAATAAGAGGCTATGACCTGCCTGTGTGTGTACGTGCATGTGACTATGTTTGAAAGTGTGTCTTGGTTTATATTTGTCTAAATGCATTTGTGTGTCTTAGGATTTTCTGTGCGTGTGTGTATATTAAAGCATCTGAATGAGATGTTCTTCAGCTGTTGCAGGGTACATGAGAAACAGCAGAGCAGTGCTAAGCTGTACAAATGAACAGAACAGATGAACAGATGAACAGAGCTTATTTATTTTGCTATGCCTAATTACACTTATCCTTTAGTTGTTTCCTACTTATGGTACCAACTATATGCTGTTCAGCTGAGTTTTCTCTTTTGGTCAGTTTTCTGTTTAATCACAGTTTTGATTCAGTCCAGCTAGTTAAATGAAAAAATATGTCTTTTTAAAAAAAGAAAAACTGGCATGGTTAGAACTCTCATTTTGGGTCATATGATTGTGGACAGAGCACATAATGTAAGGCCCCAGTCACTTAGTACTAGAGACTAGGGATCCCCTGGTAACCACTGTTTGCTAGGGAAAATGTTTATTGTTTTACTGAATGGCGACTGGTTACTGGAGGTTGCTAGCAGTCACTGGGTGAAACTGGTTTCAAAGAGGTATGCGGTGCTTCATCAGAAAAACACAGTTTTCCATTTCTGGTTTGTGTCACACTTTTTTGAGTTTCACTACTACTTAGCTAGCAGTTAGTGTTTGCAAACAAGTCAGTATCTTCCAAACTATGAGCAATTTGCTAGTGACCAAAGCAATGGGAAGGTGTGGCACCCTCTTTGCAACCAATTTCATCCAGCCAAAAACCTTTAGCAACCACTTGACAAACATTTTTCTTTTGCAACTAGAGGTTGCCAGGTGGTCGCTGATTGGTCTTTAGACCTGAGGCCTAAACCATAGCTCTGAGAAGGCTTGAATGTAAGTAAAAACTCTAATAATTCAAAATTCTGTAACTTCTGAAGTCAATAATAATTTCTTTTATCTTCTTGATGTTCAGTGCAAGCTTGACAGTGCACCACTCTGTGAGTCTCACACGTCCTCTGTGTATGCAGACGCATTGTCTTTAGTGATGAGGCCCACCAGGGTTGAGTCATCCACAAATTGAACTATGGTGTTGGTGTTATGGGATGGTATACAGTCATGAGTGTACAGAGAGTAAAGGGAGGAGCTCAACACACAGCCCTGTGGTGCTCCTGTTCTGAGTACTAGAATGGAAGAGGTGGATCCATCCTCACTGACTGCGGCCTTTTTAAGAAGTCCTAAATCCGCAGGCTGACGTGTTACATGCCCAAGTCGGACATCTTGGAGAACAGTCTGCTGGGTAGGATGGTATTAAACATAAAGTTGTAGCCATGCTTATGCCCCATGTTGTTCCAGGTGGTGCAGTACTAGAAAGCTTTACTTGTACAATAACCATCCAAGAGGGATGCAGAAGGAGTAATCGGAATATGCTAATCATTACACTGACTGAGCTTTGCTTAGTCCAGTGAGAACCACTGGTTTTCCATCTTTGATGAAATATCCTGATAAAACCCGACTAAAGCATTTAAATCTGCACCTTACAGGGCAAAGAAGCCTGAAAACCTTTTATAATTTTTCCTGCCTGTTGGAGTCTTTCTTGAGAAGAGAAATATTGTTCTAGCAGAAAGCGGTCCATTTGAATTTGATTTTGAGTGTGGTTTGTCTTGCTGCCTGATAAAATATGCATCGAGATGGATTTTTCTCCACTGTCTTTCTGGTGACAGGCTAAACCCAAAGACCACAATCAATTCTTGTTGGCCTTGAGATAATTCTTGACCAAAAACATTGTTGCACTTGTCTTTTAATATAACACTTCTAGAGTCAGAGCAATTAAACTGTCAAGCCTGCATTAGATGCAGTATTCTTCCAAACCGCCAACAGCACACAACAATGGAGTGAGGGAAGTGTATACAAACTTGGTTAGATGTAACACAACCATTCTAATGTCAAATATGGATGTACGACTATTTAATTCTTTCAGTATCAGATCTCAAAAGCTCCGGTATTGGCTCAAAAAGGCTGTTATGAATGTATAAAGAGGATAGACAAGCTGAAAACCTAATCACCATGTGTTATTGCTATAATTTTGGACAATTCTTTTGAGATATGTCAAACTGAGCAAACCTGTCCAAACACTAGAAATAAGATAGGCATGACTGTGTTGAAAATATTTTTGAGACAGCAGTTCTGAACTTGTGTAACAAACTGGAATATGATATTACACAGTATGTGATCAATGAAATGAGGTATAGTATGAGGACTGACAGAGCCAAAATATGATGAACAACACACCAGCTCCAACCCCTAAAAACACATTTTAAATTTAAATTGAGAGTGAAATAAAGATAAAGAATGTCATGTTGTACACTGGCTTATCATCATATGCTAATATTTTCAGATTTCCATTTCTGGTTTACCAAATGCAGTCAGCTGTTTGTAACTGTGAGGACTATCAATAAAATTGAATAACTATTAGGCAAGACCACCGTTTATTATTTGCTGCCAGATAACTTTTCCATCATCCACTCACATTAGTTCAGGATGTTTATTCCGAATTTTCCACACCTGGAATTTGAAGCCTTTTTTCCTCATTATTTTCCTGAACAGATGTGATATTTTGTGTGTGTATGTGTGTGTGTGTCCCTCCCTATAAGGGTACTTCATCTTTGTTTTTGAGCAGAATAGGTGGAGTGTCTTTTGATATGTTACCCCTTACACACTGGCCTGCACATACATTTATCAAGCTGGAAGTAAGAGTGCTTTCTGTCTGTGTGTGTGTGTGTGCGTGTGTGTGGGTGTGTACACTGAAGTGTGGGTGTTCCCTGATTACCCTGTAGGCAATAGAGGTATGTTTGCTATCAGTGCAGTATGGGATGAAAGAATACCTAGGAAAGTGCATCATCATCAGAACTTAACTAATGACTTCATGATGGCAGTAATAGAAAATACTGAGTTTTAAATTCAATCTGTGTTCATCTGTTTCATGTACTCAATACAATTAAACCTTTTCTTATTTACAGAGCAGTCGATCTATCTTTCCACAAAGCCATCCATCATCGTTAAATCATTTTGTCCCCCTCTTCGCATTGCAACCAGTTATATACTGCTAAATATTAGCAGCTGGAGACATAAAATCCTTGTTTTAGTGTATTGTAGATTATTTCAAATACAATCCCAATTCCAAAAAAGTTGTGACACTGGGTAAAATGTGAATAAAAACATAATGCAATGATTTGCAAATCTCATAAACCCAAATTTTACTCACAATAGAACACAGAAAACATGTCAGATGTTTAATGTGGGAAAGTGCACCAATGCAAGAAAAAAAAAAGGTAGGAAATTTCCAGCAGCACATCTCAAAAAAGTTGGGATAGAGAGGGGAAAAATGGCTGGAGGGACATTTTGAAACTAATTGGGTTAATTGGCAACAGGTCAGTAACATGGTTGGGTATAAAAAATGCAGCTTAGACAGGCAGAATTTCAAAAGATGGGCACAAATCTGCTTAAAGCTTGCGAAAAATTCCAGACATGACAGGCTTATTAAAAAAAAAAAAAGAAGAAGTAAAGATAGGCACAAATTTGCTTAAAGCTTGTGGAAAAAAATTGGAATAATGTTCCTCAGCATAAAATTGTGAAATCTTTGCATATCTCATCATCTGCAAAGATTCAGAAAATCTGGAGAAATCTCTGTGTGCAAGGGACCAGGCTGAAGACCAATATTAGATATCCGTGATGTCTGGACCCTCGAGCAGCACTGCATTAAAAACAAGCGTAATTCTGTCATGGAAATCACTGCATGGACTCAGGAACACTTCCAGAAAGCACTGTCTGGAAACACAGTTCACTGTGCCATCCACAAATGCAGGTCAAAGCTCAATCATACAAAGAAGAAGGCATATGTAAACATGATCTAGAAATGCCAACATCTTCTCGAGGCCAATGTTCATTTAAAATGGGCAAACTGGAAAACTGTCAGACAGATCGAAATTTTGAAATTCTTTTTGAAAAACATGGATACAACATTATCCAGACTAAAGAGCAAAGGGACCATCCAGCTTGTTATCAGCAGTCAGTTCAAAAGCCTGAATCTCTGGTGGTATAGGGGTGCATTAGTGCATATGGAATTGGCAGCTTGCATATCTGGAAAGGCATGATCAGTGCTGAAAGGTACAATTTATATACAGGTTTTATCTCCCATCCATACAATGTCTTTTTCAAGGAACGCCTTGCATTTTTTAGCAGGACAATACTAAGTCACAAACTCCATCAATTACAAAGAGATGGCTTTGTAGTAGAAGAGACTGAACTGGGCTGCCTGCAGTCCAGACCTTTCACCAACTGAAAACATTTGGTCCATCATGAAATGAAAAATACGACACAGAAGATCCACGACTATTGAACAGCGAGAATCCTATATCAGACAAAAATGGGACAACATCCTTTTCCCAAAAGTCCAGCAGCTGGCCTCCTCAGTTCCCAGACGTTTACGGACTGTTGTTAAAAGAAACAGGGGTGCTTGATAAATATGGCCCTTTTTAGAGATGTGTTGCTGCCATCAAGTTTTTTTTTTCTTAAACTGGTACATTTTCTCACTTTGACCATTTGATATGTTCTATTGTGTTACGGTTATTTTTTGTTGTTGTTGTTTGTTTTTCTAGATTTGCAAATAATTGCATTCTGTTTTTATTTCCATTTTACTGAGTATCCCAGGTTTTTGGAATTGGGGTTGTATTTTCATGGTTTCATAGTATTTTCTAGTGAATACAAAGTTTGTTAAACAGTGTACATCTTATGCCTCTAATTCTGTGTTTTTTTACGTAATACGATCTGGCCCAGATCTGTACAGATCCTGTGCTTTGATATTGTCCTAAGCTCTTTATTTATGCATGACCAGAACTTGCACGTGCCAGCTGTCAATTTCAGTTATCTTTATAATTTCTTGTCATTAAATTTCAGGATTTCTTGATGAGTGCAATATGTTCTTACTAAACTATTGAAAGTCAGAACTGATGATACACTTGTTTACTGATACTTGTGTTTCCAAACATCTATAGATATGTATGTGTCTTCAAGTTTTAGATTTTGATTTAGAAAAGCTCCAAGACAAGACAGAATTTACTCATTTGGAGGAAATGAGTTCACAAATTCAAACACCATGTGACCCTAGATTTTAGGCTGTTAAGCTAATATTTTTATTTGTGCATGTACAGTGTGCGTGAATCCATAGTATGTCCATGTGTGTCTGTGTTTCTTTGAACAGCCTTCCAGAGTCCCACCTCTAAAACAAATAGAATAGGAGGTCACGCTTAAAGATAGGGCCAAGAGAGACACCGCAAAGTGAGGGAGACAGACAGCAATGTCAAATAAACTCGCTGCTTCCAACATCATGTTTATCTATCAGAGTTTACTGGTGACTCACACAGAAAATCTTCACTGCTTGCATGTGGATGCGTTTGCATCTGTGTGTATACGTGTATAAGCAAAAGCTCACATTTTGCTTGTGCGACACATATGCAATTTGCATGTAGATTTACAGTGTTTGGTTATTTTTGTTACTTTTGTGTATGCGTCAGTGGGTGTCCCCCGAAAGTAAGTGTTGGGCTGTGTACACATGAAACATTTCTGTGGTTAACCTGGGGTGGCCTATCTGCCACTGCTGGTATATATTTCAAGTGTATGTTTGGTTTTGTTTTCTTTGCTTCAGCTACTGCTGTTACCTCAGAGTAGTTGAAAAGCACATGCTACTGATGCATAGAGGATAAATGCAGTCCCGAGTCTTGGTTTAATGTTGGGATATTATTGAACCTGACTAACAATTCCTAACTTTGATTTAAAAAAAAAAATCACTTAAACTAAACTATTAAGGCTGAAATTAGCTCTTGTCCAGTGGTTTCCACCCTCTTTTTCTCGTTACCCTTTAAATTACAGTCTGCACATGGTTAATCAAAGACTGAAACACTCCTCCTTTCCCACAGTTTTTTTGAATACTTTGTAAATTGTCCAGTAATAACAAGGAAAAAATTAAGGATATGAAAAAACAAAACAAAAATTAGTATAGCTGTTTGTTTACTCTAGGAGTTCTTTTGTACCTTAATTCTTCGTGGCATTGAACGTGTTGGAAACATTCCCCAGAGATTATGGTCCATATTGACATCATAGAATCACACAGTTGCTGCACATTTGTCTGCTGCACATCCTTGATGTGAATCTCCAGTTCCACCACATCCCAAAGGTGCTCTGTTGGAATGAGATTTGGTGACTGTGGAGGCCATTTAAGTGCAGTGAACTCACTGTCATCTTCAAGAAATCAGTTTGAGATGATTCAAGCTTTGTGATGTGGCACATTGTCCTGCTGGAAGCAGCCATCACAAGACATGAACACTGTGGTCATAATGGTATGGACGTGGTCTGTAACATTTAAACAATGCCTATTTTGTACTAAGGGGCCCAAAGTGTGCCAAGAAAACCCCCCACACCCTTCACCACCAGCCTGAACAATGGATACAAGTCAGGATGGATCTATGTTGTTTACGACTCTCAATCTCAGAAGATCAGCAGTTTCTGAAATAATCAGACCATGATCACAACCATGGCATATTTAAAGTTGCTTAAATAACCCTTCTTTATCATTTTGAGTTTGAACTTCAGCAGTTCCTCTTGACCATGCATACAAACATTTGTGTTTGTGTGTGCGCTTTCAATTTTTTCCTATATGAATATTGCATACCACCATGTGATTGGCTGATTAGATATTTGCATTATATTTTAGTACATGCAACAGCACACCACACTTGAGGCCAGTCTGCATTTGGAATAAGCAGCTGTGGAGAAAGATGATGGCTGTGATTGGTGGGGAATATATTGCTGGACTCATGACAAAGACTATTACCTCTGCAACTGTTAGGATTTATTTGGGGTTTTTTCCCCAGTGTGCACGTCTCAGAAAATTGAGGTTAAAGAGGGTAAAATGCCAAACTTTTGTTATACCCGCACAATAATAACTTTATAATAATAGCTTTATTTGTATTGTACTTTTTAAGTACAATACAAATAAAGTACTTTACAAACATTGAAGAATTTTAAACACACACATTTGCGCATATGTTCTTATATGCAGACATACAATCGCCAAAAGTAATGGGAAAAGTAAAGTGGTTACCATTCATTATAACTATTCATAGCAAACTAGCAAAGTACCTTCAGAACTGCAGTACACAAAATACTAATACTAATAGTAATAATAATGGTAATTTGTTTAGTCATGTTTAAGATTACATTTGTGTTTGTGTGTGCACTTTCAATTTTTTTCCTATATGAATATTTTGCATGAGACATTTTGAGGATTTTAATATATACTGGAGTTAGTATATTGGAGTATGCCTTCAAGTATGAACTTTATGTACAAAAGTACTGGTTTTCACCGCTTAGTCTTTCAGTGTCATTACCACCGGTGTTTAAAATCAAGCACCTAGCCATGCAGTCTGCCCTTACAAACATTTGTGAAAGAATGGCTCATTCTAAAGAGCTCACTGAATTTGAGCCTGCTGCTTTCACAGGAAGCCAACATCGCAGCAAGTTTGTTTGTGAAATTTCTTCCCTCCTTGACATTCCATGATCATTTGTAAATAGTATTATTGGAAAGTGGAAGTGTTTAGGAACTACAGCAACTCAGCCATGAAGTGCCAGACAGAGCAGGGTCGCTAAGTGCTGAGGACCATAGTGCGTAAAAGTTGCCAGCGCTCTGCTGACTCAATAACTGCAGAGCTCCAAACCTCCTCTGGCATTAACATTAGCACAGAGATGTGCACTGGGAGCTTCGTGGCATGGGTTTCCCTAAGCAGCTCTTGTAGGTGTAATGTGTAGGTTGCCCAGTGCTTTTGTCCATATAGTGCATATTATGATTATGGTCTTGCGGCCGCAAATCATCTCAGTTCATCCCGTTTGTGTGTCAACATTACCTGATATTAGAATTTTCTGCTGTGGGAGCTGCATAACCGCTTAGACCCTGCAGGGGAATCAAGTTGCACATTAATAAAATATAACTAACTAGCATGGTAGTCATTTAGTTGCTTAGTAGGCACATCCCTAGCTGTCACCAGCAGCTGAGCTCTTTTTGTTTTCTGTTGTATACATACAGTACTGCCTGTGAAACATTAGGAAGGTATGATGATATACAAAAAGCACAAAGCAGCCAAGACCAGTGAACTATTTTTAATTTGAAGTTGTGTATGTTGTTCATTTTCATGCTTAAGGAAAATGACAGATTGTGGGTTTACAATTATTGTTTCTTCGGTGACTTAAATTTAAATTTAAATACATACAGTCATAGATACACTGACACATAGTAGATGGCATACCTCCATGCTTGGTCTCACTTGTGTTTAATTGACATCATAAAAACCTGTTCTTAAAGGTCAAATGCTTTAGTGTAGGAAACATGTTTTTGGATTCTCCTGGGCCATTACTTATGTGCATGTTTTTCAGAGTGGTACAGAGTTACTTTGAATTACTTTGACTGTGTTAACAAAGGGTGAGTCATCCCACCACTGACTGGATGTCTCCTCACCAGGGACTATTGTAAATATTTGAGAGGAACTGTTGACATAAAGATAACACTGACTAATAGATATACAAGCCTGGACTCAGAAAAGCACTGATGGGTCTGTGGGAGTGATGGAGAAAAGGGTGGACGAGGAAAATATTGGAAGGGTGATGGAGGAGGAAGAGGGCGGATGGAAATGTAAAGGACAAAGGGTAGATAAATGGAGAGGAGAGTGGGGAATGTGAGGGAGAGAGAAGTGATAGAACCAGGGAGAAGGATGTGATGAGGAAAGGCAGGTGGCAAGAACAGACACTGAAAAGGGGTAAAAATTAAACAGTATATACAATACCCACTAAATAAGAGAGAGAGAGAAATCCAGCATAATTTCTTTCAATTAATTGCCCGTATATTAAAATTATAACAACAAAAACAAAAGAACATCTTACGTTTTTTCTGTTGCAGTCGCCCCTCTGTGTGTCTGTTCCAATTTAATGGGTGGAAACGAAAGAAGAAAAGGGATGAAAGTAGGCTGAAGGGGGAAAACTTTCCATTCCAGCACTGTTTAGTTTGGGATTATATCAATATTGTTAAAACTGTCTGTAACACTGATTTCAAGCAGATTACCTTTGCTGAGGAGTTAATACCAACAGAAAGGAGTTGACTGCCATCTTAAAACACCACTTAATATGAAGCTAGACTAAAGGAGGGCTAGCGAGAATATTCCAAAGTAATTTTAGTCTTCCCCCACATAAGCGGAAGAAAATGGATGGATAGATTTTAGTCTTGGTTAATGTGTGGGAAATGTAGTACTGCAATGTTTTTACTCTGAGATGAAAATGACTACAATAGCTTCGATTAAAAAAAGGGTGAGAGCAGATTTTGTCATGTTTTAGGGTGAATTCTTCAAAAACAGATGGCCTGATAGCCAGCCTGTCTCTGCTGTGTGTGTGTCTGTGTGAGTGTGTGCGCGCTGTCATCCATCTCATCATTCTTCAACCTCTTGCTCTGATTCTCACATCAACATTTCTCCTACATTTGCAAGATGATCTGCTGTGGCGACCCCTAAAGTGAGCAATCAAAAGCAGATAGATCTGAACAGGATTAAGATCACAGTAAAACTCTGCAACTATATAAAGTACTACAGGTCCCCAGGTAGACTGTGGGGCTGGCCCAGTTAGAGGGAACTTGGTTACTTGCTCCAGGTTACTCTCAATATACAGGTACAGGTACAAATTTACTGCCTTCAGTCATTTAAAAAAAGTACTGTGAGCCTTTTAACCTGCAGACCCAGATTTGCATGTAATCTAAGCCGACATTTGAATTTTATCTTTATATTTCTTTATTTGCTTTTAGACCATTAAACACCACCAGGACTACAGCTGCATGAAAAAAAAACTTAACCCAACCCTTACAAACATTAATTTAATGGCATAACAGTTAATCTGTCATATTCTCCCATATCTTTATGATAGAGCTGTGATACTTACAAGTCAGATATGCTGCTTTCAGACTGTATTATGTATTTAACCTCTTCATATTATAATTTTCTTTCTTTAAAAAATCAGTTGCTCAGCTGCTATAGACAAACAACACTCTGCCGATACCACCAAACATTTACTTCACTGAAATTCCCCATGTGTCAATGATTAATACAAACTGATACAAATTGGAGAATATTTTTGTCACCCAAAATGCGGCATGCCAGAAAAAGTCAGAAGCTCTGTACTAGGCTCATGAAACCAGGACTAAAGACACAACTGTGCCCTCCCTCCCTCATGCTAGTTTTGAATAAATAGAAACTCTGAGATACTGCGGCTTTTAACTGTTCAGTGTTGCTACACTGCTGTTGAGTGCCACCACGATGCTGCCACTCAGCAAACAGCTGGGTCTTTAGTCAGCTAAAATAGAAACTGCACAAAAATGAAATAATGTTATTGCACAGATACACTAATATAGAACCTGAGATTCATGTGTGTGGTTTCTTACCACTGATGTTTCATTTTGTAGGATTTATTGTTTATTATACATAATATACGGTTTTGTCTCTCACCCTCTTTGTATTTGGTGGTTAGGTATTAATCTTGCTATGTGCTATTTGTTATACAAAGAGCAAAGTCTTTCTGTCTTTATCTGTGGCACCACATTCACGAACATATTTGAATTATAGTAAAATCCACCCCTTGGTCAGGCAAGGGAAAACACACGTCTTTGACTAGATCTAGTACCAAAGTAAGTTTTGTGGGGGAGCAAAAAAAAAAAAAGCCAGAATAAAAAAAAAGCTTTGATTGGCTCACTGTACCAGTGGAAAATGCAATTCTCCAACCATAAAAAAGGTATGTTAAGAATTTAGAATATGAGCAATGCCAAGGCTCAGTTAAACAACCATCATGACAAAGGGAGACCACAATCCAAGACATGGAATCTCAAAAAGCCATGAGGAATGTAGAAAAGTAACATTTAAAAATAAAAAAAAAAACAGACAGAAAATCTACTAGGAGAAGAAAAAGAATCTTCAGAGGAGGTCTGGAAGGCACTCTGCCCCATATAATGCTGAAAATCCAACACACATGTTGGTTTAGCAAACAAGATATTATAGCGTTTCTCACACATAAATGCAACCTGGGCAGGTCACCCAGGTATGTTAACGATTATTAAAGTATATTTTTATGATTTATTTTACCATTTTTTAATTTAAATAAAATACTTTTATCTGTGAGAACAATATCATACGCAGTTAATTTAGGAGTGGCCAGTCTTCTTGCTCTTATCTTGAAAGTTCAGTCACTGCCACAGACTGTAAATAAAAGCCTTGCAACAAATGACCCATTAGATTAAAAATTGTTTATCTCAAAAGTTAAGAAATTCCTGTTTTACAGCAGCCAAAACTAAATAGCCTAGAAAGTTAAACGTTACACTAAAGAGAAGATCATTTAAATAGAAAACACAAAGTGAAGAGCTCAATAAATCAAAATGCAAATATGACGCAGTAAGCAGTTTACATCTAAAATGAATGGAGATAAAGATTTTCTGTATCTGTGCATGTGACAGCAGAGCTCAAACAGATGTTAGCTGCGTGTCCAGTAAGTGATGCAGAGGGTGGTCATTATCAGTAGCCATTAACCACAGCCACAGTCATTCAGATGACCTCTACATCAGCTCTGATGAAGGAATCCAAGCAGTCTGTTGATTGATCAGGAAGGAGGACTAACGGTGCTGTCGTGGATCGCAGCTGATGACAGTAATCCTTGCTCTGCTCCGGTACGACGCGGAGGCTCATGTGTGGTTATGCTCAGGACAAGGTCTACTGTAAACGGTGTTGTAGTCCAACTACAGGACAGTCAGCTGATTATTTCACTTTTATTTATCATCACAAAGCTTCCCATGAGTGATCACATACTTGCATGTGAATGCTTTGCTGCTGTTACCACTGCTGTTTTCTCTTACGTGTCACTTATGACATTATAGCGACATTTACCTTTGCAAACAGCCTGAGAACTTCCGGTTCAACTCGAAGGAATATAATTTTTTAAATCTAAGTGTACTCCATAAATTTGTTGGCGGGATTACCTGAGTGCTGACCTGCAGCTGCTGGTTGTGTTGAGTAGATCAATCTACAATAATTAACTTGCTGTGGTGTTCTTTTTTTCATACAAACAAAATAAATAAAGAAATATTCATGCATTCGTTAGTGTGAGATAAACAAACAAAAGAATTCATGCAAATCATTAACTCATACTGTCAAATAAATCCTTAGCGCATATTTTATTGAGTATTTTTTTATACCTTCTTGATTTGATTTTGCAATAAATTTCATTAAAAACAAAGCAAAATTCACATAGCAGTGAAACACAGGAGATGAGCGGGCCAAGGAAGGGTGTCACTTGCTGCTGTAATTAAATGCAGTGTTTGAACTCTTTCCCAACTTGTTTTCTGTAAAGTGTGTGTGTGTGTGTGTGTGTGTGTGTGTGTGTGTGTGTGTCTGTGTGTGTGTGTGTGTGTATGTGTGGACACTCATGCATGTGCAATGTTAACTGTTCCAGGAATCAAAGTGAAATGAGAGGGGGGCAGAATCTGGAGCTCTAACGAACCTTAAGTATGCCCTGAAGGGCAAGCATGCCCATGCCCCCTCCACATGTAGGCACACTCAGAGCAAAATATTCTGTAGACCATGAGTGAACCACAGAAAGAGAACAGAGAAAAGAGAAACCCGGTGCCAGTTGAGCCTTACTGAAGAGACTTAAGAAGGATTAACTTTACAAAAAAGCTATTTAACTAGTATTGTAACCAGACCTGATGATTCAGATACTTTACACATGGATCCCCCCATACACTGAGAAATAATCTCCACTTTAATACAATTTATGTACACCAAACTTTGATTTGTCTTTATTTTGATTGTTAATACACAGGGGTTTCCTGTATAAAAAATGCACACAAGTTTTGATAGATAAACATTTCAGAAAATTTCTTATGCAACAAAATAATATTCTTAATGAAAGTATTTATCAATATTAATGTTTATTATAATTTTTTTTTCCTCTGGAGGGTAGAATGCATATTCGAGTGATAACTGTGATCAGCTACTCCCTTTAAATCTGTAACAAATCATGATTCAAATTCAGGCCTTTGGATGTAGAAATGTTTTGCTTGTTGCATGCTGGAATTCCTAAAAGTAAAACTTGACATGAAGATAAAGATACCTTTTAAAATCTAATAACTTTGTGTTTACAGTATCAACAACCAGTGGGTCACACAGTGGTCCTTGTGGTATTACTTAGGATGCTGCAAGGATTTTTTAGTGTTGTACAGTCACAAATGTGCCTTTGAACATGCATGTGTGTATGTGTATGTGTGTTTGTGTGCCTTTTGGTCAAGGTAGGAGTCTGTGAGTCACACTCTGTACAGCTGTGGTCCAGATGAGGGCCACCTGCTCCCTCCATTTTCTTAATTTTCCTGTTACCTCCATCACTTATCCGTTCTCCCAGACATACAAACAACCTTCAATTAGGCCAGTCTTGACTCGCTCCATGCCGTTACACACATACCAACCAGTCTCACTGCAAAATGCATAACAGTAAGAGTCCACAGCACAAAACATGTTTCAAAATCAAAATGGTGAGAGATGCTGGCCTTTTTTTTTTCTTTTTCGCTTCTTCTTTTGTCCTGAGTCGACACCGTGTGTCAATCGAATTTATTTATTTATTTATTTTATTGCAGATCATGGAAAAAGCCACAAAATTTCCCATAAGTCAAATCCAGGACTTTCACCCAGGAGACCGGGGTGAAAAACGACTTGGTTAAGTCTGATAAAAATAAAAATGAAGGGCATAGGCAGAGAGACAAGAGACAGTTCACTGAAAGTGATACATTTGATTTAGGTTTTAATCCATGCTTCATTGTGTTATTTGACCAAGTTTGAACCCAGGACTTCAAAAGTGATACAGCCCAGACTGAGATCCCAGACATAATTCTCCAAAAAATCATCCGCATCACCCCAGCTGACACCATTGTGGTTTCTGGCAAGGACATACACAGTTATATTAGCACAGACATGCCAAATAGTGGATATTCAACTTGGCAAGGAACTTGTTTGACTAAACTACCCAAGAGATCGCACATTTGAAAAAAGCCCGGAGGGAAAAACAAAAATTCAAAATCAAAAAAGCAACTTTGAAAACTAGTCATATTATGGACACTTTTAATGTATGTTCCCTGGTGCTGTGATGAATTTTTTTACAATATTTATTAACAACATAGAAGCTTTTCTTTTTTTAAGTGTTTTACTTTGTAAGAAACATTATTACCTTTTTCTACCTGTGCCTGCCTCCTACTGTATGGATAATAAGGGTTCCAGGCCAGCCAATCAGCTGTTTTCCCATTAAGGGGCATCCATGTTTGCACATGAGAGGAAAAAGTTAATTAGTTCAGTGATTCGTGTCTCTGAAATAATTAAAAGCCTGAACGAGCTCACATGTGTAAATATACATTTGCATTAAAAGAAGGACAATGAAAGCAGGAAATAACCTCAGCTTTGAACAACTGCAAATTACACATTGTGCACAAACCCAAATGTTAAAATTTGAGAAGTTTTATTAAATGCTTATTTTGAATTTATTGCCAGCAACATGTTTCAGAAAGGCTGAGTTTGGATCACGTTTGCCACTGTGTTACAGTTGTTGTGGTTTTTAAAAAATGAAATGTTTTCCCGTTGTTGTTAAAGGATTGAATTTTTCTTCTTCAACAATTTGGAGCCTCTTTTGTTGTTTTTGTTCTGCTGCTCCATGATTTCAGTTGGTGATGAGTCTGGATTGTTTGCAGCTCAGTATACCACCCGGACTCTGATGTGCTTCTCAAAAAGAAAGAAAAATAAAAACTGTCTGGATGGCAGCATATGATAACAAGTAGGGTGTTCCCTTGTCTTGTCTCTGTATCCATGATTTCTAGAAATCATTGCAAAGCTGTCAGACCACATGACAGTTTCTCCAGTTTGCTGTGTTATCAAGCTCAGAGAAGAAAGTCGTGTTTCTTTATGCTTATTCAATTTTTCCCGTCTTTTAGTGCTGTTGCTTTTTTTTTTCTTCCAAAAACAAACAAACAAAAAAATTCTGCATCAGCTTTTGATATGTTGATTTTGTGCTATTTTAAGCTTTAAATGATTTGGAAACACAACGTTCTGTTTCTGTTTTGTGGAAACAGGTTGGAATTTTTCATGGATTTAAAGGATAATCTTCAAGGATAATATTCAAGAATAATACCTTTTATCCATCTTTATATCCAGAAAATCTGTTAAAAATGTGCATGTACAGTATTAAAATTTAGAAAAATTTGCAGTTGTTACTTTGGCTTGTTGTCATACACTCACTGCATTCTACCAAATTCAACTTTTCCATGAATATTTTCTCAGTCAGGAATGACTGGATGCCTGTGGTTTTCTACTTCTCGTCCAGCCACGGTGGTCGCTGAGTGGACCACACTAGGTGCACGTGTTTCTGTGTGTGCCTGACTTTGGAGAGATCATGCGTTACGTGTTGTGAAGGCATACCGCTTGCGTGCTTACATGTCTTTGTGTGTGTGGTAGAGGATGACATCAACCAACCATATCAAATCTGAGAATAAATATCTGGCATTGCTTTGCCTAATTTCCCCTCGTCAACCAACCAATCAGCCTGAGTTTAGTCTTTGTCCTGATTGGTGGAGGAGATGGGATCTGATTTCCTGTAGGTAATGCTAATTGCCCAGCGTGCTGTTTTACTTGGGTTTCATCATAGAATTGGTATTCCTAGATCGAGTCTGTATTGTAATCAGCTATTCTGTGTTGGTTCCAGTGTCCCAATTAAAGTTAACATTGTATTTATCCGTGACTTTGGCCATTTTTCTTTTGAGGATGGTTTGAGTGCTCTATCACATTTCACATACAGGTTTAATTAGCTCCATTCCTGCATTTAACCTCCCATACAGCCATTGGCACTTACAAAATATCCATAAAGAATGGTTTGCAAAACAAATTCGGTCCTTGTGTGAGCCGTGATTTGTTCTGCTTGTTTTGTATCTCTGGTTTCATGTTTGGATCAAATTCATTTCATATTTTCTGATTTTGTTTATTCTTAAGTGTGCAGCACATTTTTTGTGTGTACATTTGCATAACCTGTATGAAAATTATCTGTTAGCCATTCAAGAAACAATAAGAATATCTCATATGAATTTTTAGGACATTTTTTTAAAGGAATTTTTCATATGTAATTACATTCATTAGATGGAAAGATAAGCTAAAGATTGTTGCTGTTTCTAGAAAATGTTTTTAGTGTTTAATGATTAAACATGGTCTTTTGTGAGGAGATCAATAAAAAGCTGCTGCATGACGGCAAAAGAAAGGCTGAATGACTGGACACACAGTTTTTATGAAAGCATATTAAAGCACCAAGTCTATAAATGGTATTTCTGTGTTTATCCCTGTTCTCCATTTCAGCCTCCGTACATTCCAGTCAAATGAGGCCTCCCATTGGACCCAGTCAGTAATCAGCCCACTGGCTGGCTGCTGCTGTTCTGTAATAATATTCTAATAAGCAGTGACTGTTGCTTTGATGAAGGTCTGCTACTCCTACTACTGATCTACTGAACTCACTCCTACTTGGGCAATTAAACATAACTGAAAACAAGGAAATGGACCACCAGCTCCTTTTTCCTTTTGCTTTCCCTCTCACCCTTTTTCTTTCTCGAATGCTTTTTGACTCAGTCTTCTTCCATTTTTATGTTTTAATGCATGTTTTGTCATGCATCACTGATTTCCTGTTCTTTCTTTCCTTTTTTTTCTCTCTCTCTCTCATCTCTTTAATTTCATTTTTGTTATTGTTTCTCAAGTCTGATAGAAGCCTACTGCTGAACTGCTGCTCTGATCTCACTCCTACCCAAGCAATTAAATCAAGAGAGGCAACAGTGGGAACATGGACCACCAGTGGGAGAATAGAGGGACAGATTTCAAATTTTTAACCACCCCTGTCTTCTTTTAAAGTTTGTGATTAACCATTTTCTACAATTGTCTTTATTGTAAGCTAATTTTTAAAATCTCTGTTATCCTTTCACTCGAGCTTTGACCAGTGTTTACCCTCCTCTCCGTCTTTGTGTGTCCATCTGTCTCTTTCTCCATGCCCCCTTACTCACTTGATTGACTTGAGTGGGAGAAAGAGGCCAATTTGTTCTCCTGTAGTCTAAAATTACTCGCCTGTCTGTTTGGATGTGGAGAAGCATAGATGAGTTTTCTCTCCCATCAGTGACCGTGGTTCCTGTCATTCACATAAAATCAAAATTGGCATTCTCTTTACACAAGTCTTTGTCTGAGAACTGTTCAAGGTTCTTTTATGAATGATACTGAAGAGCTCCAAAAATAATCTGCTCCATCTGCAACCTGAACAGCAGGGATTTTAATCACATATGAATGTACACTTTAAATTTCTACTTCATAAAATCAGTGAAGATTGGCTCTGCAAACTGCCAGATTTAAAGTTCATTTGACACATTTTCTTCTTGCATTTGCTCATGTTAGGGGGTCAGCGTAACAGATAATTTACTTCCATCTCCTTCTGTCCTCTACATCTCCCCTTGTCATGTCAACAAACAGCAAGTTTGCCCTCACCACATCATTGGAAATTTAGGAAATGTCCTGCAGTTCTACACAATACCACATCACTATACAGTACCATAGTACCCATCCAAGTCCTCACTTTCAACTTATTGATCTTCTGGGAGTGTGGGAAAGTGAGTACAAGATAACTAGTGTGTTCTGCATTGTTATACACTCACCAGCACTTCATTAGTTACACCTTGCTAGTAGATGTGGTGATTGTGGAGGCCATTTGAGTTCAGAGAACTCACTGTCACATTCAAGAAACCAGTTTGAGATGATGCAAGCTCTGTGACATGGCGTGCTATCCTGCTGAAGCAGCCATCAGAAGATGGGTACACTGTGGTCATAATGGGATAGATATGGTCAGCAACAATACTCAGGTAGACTGTGGTAGTTAAATTGGCATTAAGTGGCCCAAAGTGTACCAAGACAATACCCCCCACACCATTACCCTCATTGAAACAGGTAGGATGGTTCCATGCTTTTATGCTATTTACATTAAATTCTGACCCTACCATCAGCACGTTGTGGCAGAAATCAAGACTCATCACACCAGCACCATTTCAATCCTCTGTTGTTCGGTATTGATGAGCCCATGTGAATTGCAGCCTCAGTTCTAAGCTGGCAGTGGCACCTGGTGTGGTCTTCTGCTGCTGTAGCACATCTGCTTGAAGAGTTGATATGTTGTACTTTCTGGGATGCTCTTGGCAAATAAACATTTTCTACTCTACATGAGCACTCAAAACACTTTATACAGCATGTCTCAATCACAGAGACATTCATAAAAGCCCTTTCTATCTAACATACACACACACACACACACACACTACAGAAAACAAGTTGGGAAAGGTTCAGTATTGTGCCCAAGGACACTTTGGAATGCAGACTGTAGCAGCCACGGATCAAACCACCAACCTCCTGATTAACAGATGACCTGCCCTACCTCCTGAGCCACAGCCACCACATCTCTTCTGCATGTCTTGGTTATATGTAGCCCCAGAGTAGGGTTGCATGTAACAAGTGATTTTTTGGAGTTACTGTTGTTATCCTATCAGATTGATGCAGCTCCACCTCTGACCTCTGGCAGAGGTGGAGCGAAGCATTTTCACCCATAGAACTGTCGCTCACTGAATATTTTCTCTTATTTTGAACCATTTTCTGTAAACCCCAGAGATGGTTGTGTGGGAAAATCCCAGATCAGCAGTTTTCTGAACTATTCAGACCAGCCCGTCTGGCACAGAAATCCATGCAATCCTAAAAGTCATTTAAATTACCTTTCTTCCCCATTCTGCTGCCCAGTTTAAAGAGCAACAAGTCATCGTGACCATGTCTACACGCTAAATGCACTGAGTTGCGGCCATGTGACAAGGAAGAGCAACAACGTTTAAACAATTAGTCATCTAGTTGTGCACTTCCCTACTAGTGTGCTTGTTAGGACTTCTAAGAGTATACTACAAGTAACCCTGAGAAGACCCCAAAATGACCTCTTCTAACTTTGACATCTAAGTGTTCTTTTGGAGAAAGCTCTGCTGTAATACGGTGTCAGGATTGGTGTAGATGTGACAAATGATGTACGCCTCGGCTGAGGCAGAGGAAGGTGTGAGTGAGTACATCTTGGTCTCATTCCCTGGCTGTGTCTGGCCTGCGTTCAGCTCCTGTTTCACTGTTCTGTCAGTCCAGATACTGGGGGTCTGGTATTAAACACAACAAAACAAACATAGCACAGATTCCATTGTGCGCATGTGGTTTTTAAACTTGGCTCTTCCTTGTCATTCTAGATTTAATTTTACACATGCAAACACACTCACAAATACTCAATATCCAGATGAAATAACACTGTTTTCATATTCTAAGGTGTATTAATATTGGCACGGCTTGGATTAGGAAAAAGACAGCAGACATTCTAATTTTACTACCCTGCATTAAAATGCATCGGGGACTGATATTTTTTTCTAGCCTCCAAAGATCAACAGTTATTATTTTTTTGTGTGGTTTTCAGGGCCAGGATTTTGTGGCTACATCCTTCAGTCTCCAGTGTGCCTGGCCTTTTGTGTGGATTCTTCATGTGAAGAATACTTTTCCACCTCACTTGCTGCGCCGCTCGCCTGTTTTCCCAGCTCATTCTTTGGATGGGGAGTGTGTTTTTTCTTTGTCAGTCTGAACATTATTTCATCTCTCCCCCAGCTTGTGGAAACTGTGGCAAAGTGAGGCGACCTGAACTTCATGGAAATGGAACATGGCCGTGTGTGCTTTTGTGTGGCTTTGTGCCTCTGTCAG
>JAMQGT020003654.1:0-66019 GCA_024447675.2 Pterophyllum scalare | reverse complement strand
TGAATGATTTAGTCTACCTTAATTAGAGGTCATACATATCATAAATGTGAACAGCAGGTGTCTAAATTACAGCAATTATAGCCAGGAGGAGGGGTCAGCTTAACAGGACTGTAATACATTCTTATGTACATGATAAGCCCTTCAAAATAACTGCACAAATAAATGTCCAGAAGCATTAACAACATGGCTGCAGAGTGCGACTTGCTTCTTGCGTCATTATAGCTCCTCTGTAGAGCTAGTTGATGATACACTATGAAGTTACACATAAAATCTACTGTCTCCAATTAGACCTAATTTTATTTCGCATTCACTAGCGAGGACCCCAATCCCAAATGTGAATGAAATTCATAATTAAGAAACAAGCTAGGTCAGAGACTACAGTCTGGGGAAGGCTTCGATGAGGATTGGAAGCAACTTTCAGGCCAGCAAGATCCACCTTATACCTCGAGAAAAGATAACAGTGGGGGGGGGGGTAAATAAAACAGGTGAAGGAGGGTGGAAAATAAATGAGGGTGTGGGGCAAGTAGGACTTTTTTTTTTTTTAAGACCAGAACAGGAGCGTTTGGGGTGAACGTCAGATAAAATCTCTCTAATAAAAACAACAATTTAACAACTGAACTGGCAACAAGGGGCGTTCTAAAAAGTTTGTGATCATTTACAAAGTGCTGAGAAACTCCTGAAGTCCTTCCAGTCTCATAGTGATGTCATTTGAAGCTAGAAGCAGCTTTCTTGAGTTTTTAAGGCTCACATATTACAGGGGTGGTTGCAATCCACTCCACTCCTCTTCTTCCCACACATGTCACCACAGCTGTGGGGAATCTCAGTGCGCTGCCACTCAGGGTTTGTCACTTTACCTGCCAGACAAACATAAAAAGGAATGATTGTAACTCTCACTCTCTGTGGCAAACTTAAGACAAAGCTCTCTTACAAAGAAGGGAGAGGAGTCACAGGGACATGATAATTTCATTTCATCATCTAACCCAACTGCAAGGCGCACGTTATTTTTGAGAAGGGTTTTATATTTAAAAGATGTATTCACTGGTTTGAATTAAATACTCACCACAGAAGCACGTGTAGGAGGTCGGGTGTTTCAATGAAACATTCTGGCAGGCTGGACAACGCCACCCTTCAGCTGAATCTGATTAAAAAAAAAAAAAAAGTTAAACTTTATAACACCCCCCCACACACACACACACACACACACGACACTATATGTGTGATTCACTCTCTGAATAAGATGTGCTTTCCCAGTCCAGTCATCTGTGTTGCTGAAAAACTTCAGGAAAACATTTGTGCAAAATCACCAGCCAAACTGCTGTGGCTACATGAAATCTGCAATGAAAGACACAAGTTGACATGCTGGATTGTACAGAGTGGATTCATAATGGGAACAATAACAGAAATCCACTTGGCCTCACTCTTTTCAAATTGTAATGCACTGTAGAAGCTGCGGGTATTCCACGGCGTGTGTTATTGTCCCAGTGACTATCCCTGCACAGCATGTACCAGGCATTGTCTGCAGCTTGTTATGCTGAGAACACAAACTGCACTACAACGTTCACACTGAGTAAATAATGTGTTCAAGCGCCGCACCGTCTGCCTGTGAGGCCGGCGATCGAGCCCACTTCTTGATGCAGTTGAGGTGGAAGACGTGGAAGCAGCTCTGGCAGCTCCACACCGGGGCCATGACCCGGATCACCTCACAGCACACCATGCACTCGTACTTCTCCTCCGACAGCTGTTCAATCAGACACCCTGTGGAGGGAAGAGACCAGCGGTTCAAAAGACAGCAACAAATAACCCGCTTCCACCCACGGAGCTTTATGCAAACCTTTCTGCTCTTATGTCCTTTAACTGACTGACAGATTCATCAATAATTTCGGTTGTTTCTAATCAAACATCCTAAAATTCGTAGACTGAGCAAGCACTCTAAAGACTTGAGCTTGGGCTTTATGACTCTGATTTGAATTTTTAATGGTTTTCTTGCAGTTTTCAGACAAAATAATAAATACAGTATAACATTAAACAGTGGTTGCTGACCCAACATTAAAACTAACTGAAATGGACTTAATAAAAGGACAAAACAACAACAACAAAAAAATTATTATGAGATACTGACAAAACTGTCCTAATTTAATAATTAAGACTGATGACAGAAACAGAAAACAACTGGGTGAATTCATGGAGTAATTGTAATTTGATCTAAACACAACATTTCACAGAAGTAAGAGTCAGACCTGTCTGCGTCTCTTTGCTCTTGGGCACTTTGTTCCAGCTCCTCTGACCAGGTTTGTAGTTTTGCTGGTTTGTTCTTCTCCCCCCTCTGGCCTGAAGGGGGGCGTTTCTTTCAGAGCCTCTTCCACCTTTACCTGCAGGATCCTGTGATGCTCGCCCCTTGTCAGAGTTCTCTTGGCCACTGGCTCCCTTCTCTGACCCCGCCTCCTCTTGAAATGGTGGTTTGATTGGTCCTTGACGTCGCTTTGCCTCAGTTTGCTTCCTCTGATTATTGTCATGTTGGGACTCTGAGTCTTGTCTCTTCCTCTGATCCTCCACTGTGGTGTTTTTCTCCTTCAAACTGTCGTTCTGTTCTCCCTTTCTCTGCTCCTGACTAAACTTCCTTGGTTTTTTAGCCTGGGCATCTTGGTCTTCATTAGTTTGTTCCGCATCCCTGCTCGCACTTTCTTGTCGCCAGTTCGGTCCATCAGCGCCACCCATGGGATGCGCAAAAGTATGGAAGCTACTCATATATCTGTTGCTGCTACCACCTCCAGGTCTTTGCCGCCAGGGCCCTGAACCTCCTCTGTTCCCTTCTCTCCTTCCTCTTCCTCTGCCTCGCCTTCTGCCTTCATCTTCCCCTTGGTAAGGAGGATGATGATGATCAGCATAATTTGAATTATGGCTAAAAGGGGGATTACTGCCCTGATTAGAGTGTCCATACTGATGAGATGGCTCATAACTGTTGTTGCTCAGGTGTCTGTCATTGTTGTGTCTGGGTCGACCTCTTCTGGGTTTGTGCTGATGTGGCGTCCCATCTGGATTGAGGTCAGGTGGGTCTGCAACAAGAAAAATTTGGAGCCCAGTTATGAGCAAAATCAAACGCAGTCACAGCAAACACAGCAGTTAATCCTGGGAAGGGCAACATAATTTATTCTCTTTTTGTAAGGATTCCAGGCATTGGTATGATCACCCTTAAAAATAACCAACATTAAGAGTGACTTTAATCCTTGTCAATAACTACAGATGCACCTATATGGTGGGCAGACATCAATATTGGGATTATTCACTGCAATCAATCAATAAGATGACATTTAAAATTACACGGGACAAATGAGGAGAGCAACAACATGCTGCCATGAGCAAATGTTAAAGACAGACTTTTCCTGCATGTAGAAAAAAAAAAGTTTACAGCCACTGATGGAAAAATCAAAAGGACTATATCTTTTTTCTAATTAGGATTTTGTTCACTAAAAATTTTAATACATTTCTGTTAATAGCCAAAAAAAAAACAGGGCAGAAAAATGCACAGAATTCTCAAGTTGGGTAACAGACTCTTTGCCTTAACCATACAGGGACAAACGATTCTTATGTGCACAGGCAACTCCCAAAGGACTGTTAAAAGAAAAACATGGAAAAACAGGCAGATAGATGCTTTTATGATAGCCAAATGGAAATTAGAGTGTTGCTGTAGCAGTTCATATAAATGGAGAAACACACATATACATAATATGGTAGTTAAGAGAGAAAGGAGGCATATTAGGCTTTTCCCCTCCTTTCTGTCAGATATAAACTGTTAAAAGTGGGGAATGTTAATATTAAAAATGGCCAAATTTGCCGTGAGATTATAATGAGGTCAGTGAAAGTACAAGTAATTTGTGTGAGCTAAAAGCTCTGGCTTCAGATGGATCTAAACACTCTGCTTCTGACAGTTTTTCTACTTCTGGCAGTGTATGATGTGGAAAAGAGGGGCTATGCTTAATGTGATCATCTCAGGTACAGAGGCCCCAACCACCTGCTGTTCAAACTGTTTATGAGGGGCAGCCAATGAGAAGAAAGTTGCCCTAAACTGAGACCACTTAAACAGCTTCTTTGAGACAGATGGTGAACTCAGGGGCTGATAAAAGCCCCCAGTGTAAGTTAAATAAAGATTATTTTTGAACTGTCAGTCATGCAAAGCTACTCTATTGGAGTCAAAGAATAAAAATATGGAGCCTGAAATGAGAATGACAGGTCCCGTTTTTTTACATCCTCATCTGGCGTGCTGCAGCCTGTCAAAGGTCACGTGTCGTTGTCGCAGCTATTGCCCGATCGCTCAGAGAAGCTAGGCTAACATTAGCAGCCCTGAGCAGGTGAATCAACAACTGCGTCAGCTAAAAGTTTGTTTGCGCTGCGTAATGTTATCCAGCTAGCACAACTAACAACAGAGTACGTAACTGAGAGGCTGCTAAAAGTGAGCACTTCAGAATGGGTTACAGAGCCAGTTTTCCACACAGGCTCTTTAACCCGCACATTAGTTACCTGAGGAGCCCTCAGCCATTCAGCCTGATCACTGCTTGTTGCTTGTTCCACAGCACGTACGGAGATTTTTAAAAGCCAGTTTGGGAGAAATGACATGCGTGTCCGGGTCCTCAGCGACGATATCCGCCCTGTCCCCCGTCTTCTGGTTCTTCAAACTAACCCGAACCCCTTTAAAAGCGACAGTTATCTGCGTCTGCTTTCCTCTCAGCTTTTCAACATAAACTAGAATGCTAACGGTTAGCGCACACGTCATAACCGGAACATCCGGTCAGCGTTTATAAAATAAAATCAAAACTCAGTTACAGGACAAAACTGTTCGTCTGCCAAAAAGTGATTTCCGGTATTTGTCAGAAAAAAATGATTGGCTATATTTAAACTGTTGTAAATTACTTTTGGGCCTATAATCTGTGAAACGTTTCAAACACACCTCTCGTGAACGATATCAAGTCATTCTGAGTGAGAAACAACACTCCTGTTAGAAAGTAAAAGCTGCAATCACTTTTTGGCAAAGTGACATTTAAATACTCGAGTAAAAGCTGTAATTGACATTAGAAATATATTTTTTAAGAGAGATCTGGCCAAGAGGGCAGCAGAAATTGCAACAAATATAGCATCACAGTTCTATAAAAGTGGCTAAAAAGGACTGGATTAATTATAATCTAGCTACAATAACGTAGTCACAAAGATACTTCATTTACAGTCTATTTACCAAAATAAGCAAAGGCATTATACATAAAAAAATAAAAAAATAAATAAAAACACATAGAAACATCAGAGATCACTTTCTGGCATGACACCGGCCTAAATAACACAAAGGAAGAAATAAATAGTGCTATTGTTGCACAGCAAAAATACGGCAGTCATTGCAAAAAGAAAGTACACCATCTTTCAGTTCTAAGGTTTTTCATATCACGACATAATAAATACAATCTGGTCCTTATCAGGTCTTAACATTGTTTAATACAACTTCAGATGAACAACAGCACCCGACATACTACACCGCATCATTATTTATTTAACAAAAAGCCAAAATGAAGAAGCAGTGTGGGAAAACTAACACACGCCCCGTGATTCAAGAACTTGTAGAACAACCTTTGTGGCTATACAAGTTTGAGGTGTGTGTGTATTTTAGACAAAGTGCTTAGGCATACCAAATAAAATGCTTGTGTGAATAAGTGTGATTGGGTGAATGAGGCTTGTAGTAAAATTCGCTTTGAGTGCTCAGAGTAGAAAAGTGTTATACAAGTACCAGTCATTTTTATCATGTACGTTTAGCAGCAATAATTTAAAGTAATAATTTTCTGTATGACTTTATCAGTCATTCACATTGTTGCGGAGGAATTTTGGGTCACTCTTCTTTACAGCGTTGCTTCAGTTCATTGAGGTTTGACGACATTTGTTCATGCACAGCTCTCTTAAGGTCCTACCACAGCATTTCAATTATTTTGAGATCTGGACTTTGACTGGGTCATTGGAACACCTTTATTCTTTTCTATTGTAGATTTGCTGCTATTCTTGGGATGATTATTCTCCTGCATGAGTCAGTTTCAGCCAAACTTTAGCTGTTAGACAGATGGCCTCACATTTGACTCTAGAATACTTTGGTATATAGAGAAGTTCATGGTCCACTCAGTGACTGCAAGGTCTCCAGGTCCTGTGGCTGCAAAACAAGGCAAAATCATCACCCCTCATCATCGTGCTGACAGTTGGTATGAGGTGTTTGTGCTGATACGCTGTGTTTGGGTTTCTCCAAACATGTTGATGTGTATCATGGCCAGACATCTCCAATTTGAACTTTAACATTTAACATGCTAACTGAGGCCTGTAGAGTCTGAGATGTAGCTCTTGGTTTTTTTGCAGTTTCTCTGAGCACTGCATAGTCTGAGCTTGGAGTGAATTTGCTGAGACATCCACTCCTGGGAGGATTGTGGCATGTTAAGACATACCTGAATGCTTCAAACCTGCAAACTGCCAAAACTTTTGTTTTATAGATGTGGTCACACTTCCTGATTATCAGTTAACCAGATGCATTTGATTAACAGGACCTAGCTGCTACTTACCCTGCTAATACCTGTGGAAGCAGTAAAGGTGTACTTAGTTTTTCGCACACTGCTTCTCAGGGTACTCAGGGTGAACCTGCCCTCTCATCTCTGCCAGTTCTGGTATTCTATGGCAAATGCCAACTGGGCTCCACGGTTCCGGGCAGTGAGGACAAGGCTCACTAAAGGACATCAGGCCCTCAGACCAATCTCATGAAGTATGTTTCTGGTTGTTTGGTCAGAGACATTCACACCAGTGGCCTGCTGGAGGTTATTTTGTAGGGCTCTGGCAGTGCTCATCCTGTTCCCCCTTGCACAAAGGAGCAGATAGCAGTCCTGCTGATGGGTTAAGAACCTCCTAGGTCTCCTAGTGTAACTGCCTGTCTCCTGGAATTTCCTCCATGCTCTTGAGACTGTGCTGGGAGACGCAGCAAACCTTCTGGCTATGGCACATATTGATGTGCCAGTCTAGAGGAGCTGAACTATGTCTGCAACCTCTGCAGGGTCCAGGTATTGTCTCATGCTACTAGCAGTGACATTGACCCTAGCCAAATGTAAAACTAATGATAAAACAAAAAGGATGAGGAGGGAAAAAATGTCAGTGGCCTTCACCTGTAAAAACCATTCCTATTTTAGGAGTTGTCTCATTGTTGCCCCTCTAGTGCACCTGTTGTTAATTTCATTAACACCAAAGCAGCTGAAACTGATTAACAACCCCGTCTGCTACTTAACTGACCAGATAAGTTAAAAAGTGTTCCTTTAATTTTTGGAGAAGTGGATATATTAGCCATTTTCATCAGGGTCTTTTACCCGTAAGGGTATCATAAACACAGCTATGGTAATTTAAAAAAAAAAGAAAAGAAAAAAAAAAGGACATGCCCAGAAGGTGGCGCTTCATGTTTGTGTTTGAACACCAGAGAATAAGGAGGGGATTCCTGACTGAAACTTAGAGGAGAACACACTATTAATGTAATGTGTACTTCTGCTTATGCCTTAATATGCTCTGTGTGGGCACATTGAGGTACATTCATGGAGTGCATTTATGCAGTTTTGAGAAGGAAGTGAATGTGGACATTAGTGACTAAAAACTGAAGGGTGTTAACAGGCTACACTTTGGCTTTTCCCCTGAGTTGTAAACACAGAGATAAGACTAATAATTTGCAGATGTTCTTTGTGTCTCCAGGTATCTTTTGGTGGTCATTTTGCATCTGTTTGTAGTTATGCCGAGCTTTTCCAGTTACAGTTCTTTTGTCTCTGTTTGCAGTTGTTTGGTATCCAGTGGTGTTTGTTGGATGGTTCCACCTGTCTCATATGGTCAGTTTGCATGTCTTTACAGTTATTTTATGTCTCTTTGTGATCATTTTCCCCACTCCCTTTTACTGTTTGATTTTTTTAATTGATATTTCTTTTTTTTTTAGTTGATTTGCACCTTTTCTGATACTGTGCGGGTATTGGCAGTCATTTTGAATCTCCATCACTTCAAACAAAGGCTGTGCACCACCACCCTGACCAGAGGCCTTCTTGAGCAATGTTAGCTTTAGGGAAATTAATGCAGTGACAAATTTGCTGGTACTAAATTTTGACTGGACTTAAAAAGCTCCTACCAAACATCCTAAAATAAAATTTGAAAATATTGCGTTTAAAAACCAAAGGACCCAGTCAGTTGGTAATTAATTTTTTTAAGCTTTTGATGGCAGCTACGTCAAAACCTACAGTACTTAGAAAGGATTCTAGTCTTCAAAATAATACTCACGGGTGTAAACATCCCACAAACTGTCCTCTAGAGTGAGGATTTTTTTTTTTAATTACTCGTGTTTATCTGAACATATCTGTTTTCTCTTTAAGGCCTACAGCTACACCAGCGGACCACTCTGCAGTTACTGGGTCCAGATCACGCATGCGCACAGCAGCCCCTCGTCCCAGTCGCACAGGCGAGGTGGGCGGGAGAGATATTTGTAAAGTTTCCGCTTGTGGACACACAAAACGAAAATTCGGGATTTTAGTTTCAAAATAAAATCGCAAAAAAAAAATCGTGACATGAACACATTTTCCTTCTAAATGCTGCATCGCTGCAGTGATACGTTTAATATTGGTACGCTGAAAAAAAAAATCAAACTTTCTCTAACTGGAGTCGCAACAATATGAACAGACATTGATCTTTTATTTTATTTTTGAGCATACCTTTTCCTTGAATGCAGATTTGCATAGTTTAAGTTTATCTGCTTTTACGTGTTGTCTTTCCCATTCAATAAAAACTCATTTACGTAAGGCAAAAGGCGCTCTAGTGTTTTATATTGAAATTGCTGACCGGAAGTCGCACTTTGTCTCAACGGCAGCTTGACCTCGCGTCTGAGCAGCTCTGAGCACAGGAGAGAGTGGCAGTGAGTGTGTCTGCGGCAGCGTTTAGCTTAAAAAATCCCCCCTCAAACTACGGCTGAAGAAGGGTGGACCAAAGTACCAGACGACCTCGGCAGACCGTGGACTATGATAAATCTTAAACCGAGCCTGGTAACGTCGCGCGGTTTTGACGATAAGCGGCTTTTTGCACATCTGTAGAGCATAATGAGGGCATCCGCTATTCTGTACGCTGCTCTTTCCTTCGCGATTTAGTTAGACGCAGAGTGACACTGTTTATAAATGTGTCGCTTTTAGACATCATCTCACGGAAAATACACACCGAGGGGGGGACCCAGCCTGCAGATATCTGGTAAATTCCCTCCTCCCGTGGCCCCTTGGGGAACAGTGAAGTCATTTGAGAAGTCACGGGAGAAGAAGACACGTCTGAATCATCTCGATAGTTTCACGCAGTTTTGCAGGGAAAAATCGGCTTAGCCTTTCAGTCGGCTGCAGAGTCCCCCCGCCATCCCCCCACCGTGCTTTCTATCTATTTTTAAATCTTACATGGTTTTGTCTTTCTGAGCATTCATCGCCAACCCTCCTGTGGGCATTTACCCCCTCCAGTTTTAAAGGATGCCGGATCAAATATCGGTGTCCGAGTTTCTCTCGGAGACAACAGAGGATTACAATTCCCCGACAACATCCAGCTTCACCACCCGAATGCAGAGCTGCAGGAATACAGTGAATGTGCTGGAGGAGGTAAGGCCACGGTGTGAGCCTGCTGAGGATGGATGGATAATTAAAGCACAGCCTCACTCTGTATTATTAACATTGTTGTGGTTTTAAAAATAATAATGGTAATGATGGAAATGTGGCAGGTTTAAATGAGGTTGCATTTTTCTTTTCTTTTTTTTTACATAGCCACGGCTGCGTGCAATCCACCTTAAATTAAATTGGTAATGTATGAAAGCTTTTAAAACCCTGTCAGAGCTCCAGATGCATTAATGTGCGCAGAGGAAAGGGAAAATAATTGCACCTGTTGCCCCTAAAGTGCACCTTTTTTCAGCTGGATGCAAAATAGTATGTTATCTTTCTGCTCTTTCCTGCCTCATATGCAGAGTAATAATAGATGGGGTGGATGGCTGTGCTGGAATAGAAAGATGTGCACTCAGGCCTGCAGCTCCCTGTTTTCACTATTACATAACTCAGGGCTTCAGAGCATGCTGCCAGTCTGTAGCAGAGAAAGCCCTTTTCCTACTCCCTGGCAGTCAGATCTGGATTCTGTATTATTCCTCATTCCCATCTCTCTCACAGGCCCAACAGATTCGTTGGTGTCTTAAAAAAAAAAAGAAGCTGAAATTTTTGCAGGGGAAGCACACCCAAAGTCACACTCTGGGTTGCTGTGTCACCTCTGATCATGCAGGAAGGGGTGTAATCAGGTCAGGCAGGTGGGCTGTGAAGTGTTTGCCTCCCTCCTTCCTGCCATGATTAAATGGAGCATCAAACCAGGGGAGCGCGCACCTTCACAGCCGTCCATTAATGCCAAAATGTGACCTCATTTCCCGCTTTGAAGCACATTTAGTTGCAGACGTGAATGACTCCAGGCTTGCAGGAGCGTTCATCATGATACCAGCTTTCCATTTAGGTTGAAAATGAGCCGGATGGCGAGTTTGGAGGAGAAAACACAGGCCCAATTCCACCAATATACAGATCACATATTAAAGCTGCCAATCTGTGCCATCTGTTATGTCTTCTTCCACAACTCTATCATATCGTAACGATAGGAAATCCACCAAAACAGAGCTGGGCTCGTGTTTATTCTCAACCTGGAGCCGTCTCTCAGTCTGCTGACTGTAACAAGGAAAAGGCTCGCATCATGAATCACCTCTCTGGCTCCGTGCCTCTGAACCGAGAGACTGCAGCAGCACAAACGAAAAACATCTGTTAGAGAGGGCCGCCATGTGCGCTGGGCTTCAGTAGCTGCTCTGGATTTTTTTCTTTTTTTTGCACAGATCACATGACAGAGGAAGAACGTTATACTGGCACCTAAGGGCGAGCGACATGCTCTTCAGTGTTTTAAACAAAAGCGAGATGCACCTGAAACATTCCTGGCAGAGAAAATGAGCCTGGCGGGTCACTCGGATTGGGATACACCCATCAGGCTGTGGTAGACTCAGGGAGCAGACAGCCAGCCTAAAGCTCTGAATACTTCTAGATTCATGTCTCTTTTATTGAATTAGCAACTCTGTTTGATCCCTGCAGAGTCTTGCATGGACTCACTTGCATCATGCACAGAAAACTGCCTTCAGCTTCCATGCGCCTGAAGAGGAGTTTGTTTAAAATGCTCTGGAGCACCAAGCTCTTGTCCTCAAACTCAAAGTGTTCACCCCTCTTTTTCTCCAAGTCATTTCCTTGATATGTTGATATGGTAAATTATGCAAAGGTACTGTGTGAATATTTAATACTGTAACCTGAGGGGGGTGAGTTGACCCCGCAGGAGAGTTGTCACTCTCTGTGTGCTTCCATTGAGTCATCTGGAGGTGCAAAGAAGGAAGGGGGGGGGTGTTGTTGCAGCATCATATCATCTTAAATTGATGATATAATTAATACACCATGTCAATAATTGATCAGCACATAGTGACACACAATTACTCATACCTCATCAACCTCCACCCCAGAAATTTTCTTTCACCTGGGCCATAGCGGATCACTTGTTTACTGTTTATAATTGGATCAGTGCAGAAATGTGGAAAACAATGGGAAGCAAGATGTGGCGATTAAAGTTTTAAAAATAACCTTCCTGGCTCGCTGTCTCAGCTGCTTGAGAGACACAGAGGATGGAGGGGGGGCATTGTGTGCGTTTGGTGTGTGGGTGGCAGACCGGAAACAGGCTGATGTGTCTGGCTTTTATTTTGCGGTCATTGTTGGTGCAACGCAGTTATTGCCGTGTTGTTTTTGTTGTTTGTCCCGTGTTTCCCAGAAAGTACTTGGCAGTCAAACTGTGTGTGGGGAATATATTTTTTTCCTTTTCGAGTTTGATTACTCATTTCATTGTCTGATCAGCTGTAACTGTGTATTTTCATCAGTGCTTGTCGGTGCTAACAGCAGATATACCCACACGTGTTTCTGGAAAACTTGAATCATTGTCAGGGGCAAATCATTTGCCTGGAAAAATGTCGGGAAATTGTGAAAAATGTCCACTATGTTGTTTCCCAGAATCCTGTTTTGTCTGACCAACAGTCTGAAATCCTGAAATAAAAATTCGGTTTCTGATGAAAAGATTTTGAAAAGCAAACACTACATTTTTTTGAGCGATGTAAAATTTTGATATTTATGTTTTAAAATTCCCAAATTGTTAATTTCTTATTAAAAAAAATTCCAAAAAAGCTGCAGATTTACCTAGAATCAATGGCAATCATCCGTTGGGAGGGTAAAATATCTGTTCCCCAACTGGTTGGTGAGCGGTTGCTGTTGGTTGTTGGCAGTCATTAGGCGAAAATGGTCACTAAGAGATGTAAGGTGCTGGGCCAAAAACCTCCTTGTAATTGCTTTGGTTGCAACCAGATTGCCGTAGTTGCGTGGAAGATGTCTAATTGTCTGCAAACGGGAGATTGTTCACCTTTCAAGTGAAAGTTTTACAACTTTTACTTTGAAGGTGAGTGGTCTCTATTTTTGGTTTGCTTCACACTTTTTGCATTTACCGCTCAGTGAGTAATTGGCAAGTGTCTGCAGACAAGTCAGCATCTTCCATGCAAACCTCAGTGATCTGTTGGCGACCAAAACAATCATGGAGATTTCTGGTGCTGCGCCATTCATCTCTTTGTGACAAATTTCACCTAGTGACTGCCAGTAACCACTCACCATTTGGTCAGGGAATGCATTTTTTTTCTTCTTCTAGGGATTGGTGCCTGCCAGCTGGTCTCTAGGCCTGCACGCCTGAAGCAGGTTACCTGAACCACTAATAAAAATTTTAACTAGAAGGCTACTCAGTGGAGCGCATACGTCGTCTAGTAAAGAATCCTTTTACAAAATCCACCAAACTGTTTTCAATTTTTCCTTGTATCATCCCCAAAAACTCCAGATATTTTCATCCAAAATTTGTTGATAATCTTAAGAGTTATCCTGCTAACAGACAGAAAACATAACCTCCCTCCACCCATTGCTGGGCGAGGTAATGAAATGACAGAGATGAATTTGGATGGATTTGAGACTCTGCGATTAAATATTAATGTTGCTTTTGATCTCCAATATGTGGCTTTCCCATAGAAAAGCTGGCTGTGAATATAAAATCACCTGTTTAGCATTATTTTGCTTCTCAACCAGCAAAGCAAAGGCTCTAAATGGAGCAGTTAGAGAAAGGATGCCACTAATTGCGGCCTTTAAATGAACAAAGACGTACAGATGACATACACTAAATGGTGAGGGTACATAACCAAACACACAGTTTTTGAATTGATGTTGCTTTTAGCAGCAGTTGATCATAGTGTCACTTGATACGAGCAGGAGGCAAACAATCAAATTAGCAAAATAAAATCATGGAAATCCCCCTAAAACACCCAACAAGGGATAGCTTCAGCCTGTTGCTATTAGCAAGCATATGTGTTCATTTGTTTATATAAAGCTGGGTTTGTAGTGTGTGATTTTTAGACTGTCTGGTGTGATTGGTCGTTATATGTAATTCAGGTTCAAATTTTGGCTGTTGTAGCAATCTTGCAATCTTAGATTGCTGTGAGCAAAATTCTTAGGATGACCATCTCACAGTGTGACCGCTGCTACAACCTACCAAACAACAGGGAAAAAAACCCCTCCAGTTTATTTCTGTAGAGCCAATTCACAACAGCAGTCACCTCAAGGTGTTTTATATTGCAAGTAATAGATCCTACAACGTTAAAGAAAAACCCAGGAGTCAGATTATCCTGTGTTAGCAAGCACTTGGTGAATGTGGAGAGGAAGAAGTCCCCTTTAACAGGAAGAGACTTCTGGCAGCACCAGGCTCAGGAAGGAGGCAGCTAACTGCTACAACCAGTTGAGGTAAAACCTAAACAAACCCAAACAGAATACATGAAAGGAAAACATAAATTATAAAATTTTTGTCGCCACAGGTTTCCTCTGGCTTTTATCATTACTCAACAAGGGGAATGTAGCGTGGAGACAAAGAGTAACGCTGCAACATCAATGCCCTCAATCAGTAGGTATCATCATACAGTCTACATGTATCATATCTGATTAGTTTAGTAAGAGCCAAGTCACACATTGTGACTTGTAAGATTACTAAAGTCACACACCTTAACAGGGAAAATAACTATCAGTGAAAGTGGTCATCAGTTGCAGCTCAACAATCAGTGTAAATGTTCTGATAATCTGCAGGTGGATGTGTCTAACAGTTTTCTCTTTGCACGCCAAAAATGAAAGAACAATAAACCTAATAACTCGACTCTCTAAAAATACGACTGAGCAGATTGTCTGAGCAGCAGAGAGCAGCAAACCTGACATTTGCTTAAATAAAAATGCGGCAGCTTATCGCTCCTGCTTTCTCAGATCCTCTCTGATGCACGTTAATATTAGCAGCGGGCACTTGTTATTCCCTCGAGGGGCCGTGTATTGTCTCTACCCCACAGATGGCACTTTGCGTCACTGGGTTTGCTCTCCTAAAACCACAGAGAGCCGCAGCAGCGATACAAGGGAAACCCTCACTGCATTGGCATTCCTTTGAGCATGCCTCTCACACCACATCACATGGGCTTGACCAGAAAAATGTTGACTTTTCACAGTCCCTCTATTCAAGCATGGCTGGGCTTGACCTAATAGGCAGGGGCCTTTTATACTTTTTACATTTATGTAACAGCCTTTTCAGGCACAGCATTTTAAGCTTGAGACACAGGTTCTGATGCTATCCAGTGTTTGAAAGAAAAGAAAAAACTGAATGAGGCGTTTTATTCCAAACCACTGGGTATTTATATTGGAATGAAAATCATTGCCTGAAGTCGTCACTCATCAGTGTGCAAGTCGCATATTTTTTTTTCTTTTTGCTAGAATCAGACTTAACATTCCTGCCATTCTTTTTAAAGCTCCTCTGCTTATTTACAGAAAGCCATATTACATGACACTTTAATCAGTTTTTGGATCTCTTAAAGGTTCTCTGCAGAGTCTTTTTTTTTTTTAACCTCTTGATGCAGCAGAATGAGTTTTATGCTCTGCTACATGTGGGTAATGAATATCAGCAATGGATGGCGGTGAGAGGTCATAACAGGTTGCAAAACTCCAGGGAAAAGGACAGCTGAAGCTGAAAACAGTTTTTAAATTATTTATGCGTTACTAGGCACGAGCGGTCAGGCTGAGACTGGTGGCAAAAACATAAGTGTATTCATTTCTTTTTTTTTTGTGCAGTGTAGGAGGCTGAGCTGTCACTATTTCTGTACAGTAGCTCCTACATTGACTTACTCAGACACCAGTGACCGCTAATAACAGGGTTCATGCGGGTCCTTAAATAGTCTCAAAAGGCAGGGATTTCATTAGGCAAAATATAAATCAAATAAAGAGAAACTCGGATTATTTTGTGCAGCCAGGATACTCAGGGCAGATCCACTATCTGAAAAGTGAAGATCTCGCAGGCTGTGCTGAAACTAGAACCAAGCAATGTGCTTGAGGCTTAGTGTGTTTTGTGTAGGAAGTGTTTCAATCTGCGTGATGGGAATTGAGGCAATTTACAGGTTGAAACTGCCTACACGTTCCTATAAGACAGCCGACATCCACCAGTTTACAGGCTTAATGCAGATTCTGATCTAGCTAGACTTCATATCACTTTCTTTGTTAATTTGTAAGTCGTATAACAGCTTATTTCAGATAGTGGGTAAACTAGAGGTCTTTTTAAAAAAGACCCTGTATGAGAGAAATAAAAAAAAAAAACAGTTTTCTTTGCAAATAATGTAAAGCTACTCTAGTAGAGTCCTAAAATGCAGCATTGGAAATTCTAATGTCTGAGATTCTCAAACAAACCACTGAAAAAACCTCCAAAAAAACAAGCAACCGTTGTCTCTAGCTGTGACTAATGTTGTTTTGATTTTTGTGAAGTTGCTCACTAATAAAGTCTTGACTTAAGCTACGGGAACTTTACCAGTTACAGTCCCTACTCTCAGCTCCGCACTTTCACCTCTGAACACACCTTCCGCCTCCCCTCTTCCATTGTCTTCAGCCAACAGTAGCACAGTTTCCACCAGCACCCTGCTGGTCAACAGCGCTGATGGCGGCGGTCGTGGTTAACCCGGGCCTCAACCGACCCAATATGGAAATCTCATCCTTGATGATCCGCATGTTTGATTTGGTACTGATTTTTATGGCGAATGCCCTTCCTGACACAGCCCTCAGCATGAATCTGGGCTTGGGAAATGGCACTAGGAGCTTTTTGAATAAATTGTAATGTCTCATTATTTTGCACACTTAATCATTTAGTAAAATGAAAGGTCAGGATCAAGTGACTCATTATAAGTTGTCATCATCATCACTTCATCGGAAGTTCTTATTAAATAATGTCGTGTCTTCAGATTGTCTGTTAAACCATCTAAAGTGCAACAATACTGTTTAAATAACTCAAAAGAAAGTTATCAAAAATGATAAATTATTGTTTCAGATTGTTTAACAGAGTTCCAGGTGAATTTGTTTTACACCAATAGTAATAGGTTGATAAACTAGTTGTTAAACCTCCACTTGAACTAAGTAAGCCTAAATTGGTTTTACTTACTTGAAGGAAACAAGCCAAGAGCTTCATGTAAAATCTGGACACTCACCAAAATACTCGGTTGTATCTAAGAGCAAACCGCTTGTCATCTCCACTTGTTGAAAGGACAGTTTGCACAGAAAAGGGGAAGAAAAGAGGAATCAATAGGCGGAGCCCCCTTGAGTCATAGCTTCATTGCATGAGGTAGGAAATGCCTTTAACATTGCAACATCTTCTGGATGCACACATTGACTTTGTAAAAAAAATCACTTTAAGTAAACAACAAAACTGTTAGTTTACAAAAAAAAATAACATCTGTTGGGTGTCTTTTTAAAGAACTCGTCTGTATTTATTTATTTTTTTCTCTCCTGTACACAGGACTGTTGTCCTTGAGTTTAGAAGCAGCGCAGGGAGTGAAAGATGCACTGTTTAATGATAAAATCTGAAAAGCTAACAGCACCTGAGGCTGCAGCCCCGGATGAGGCGCTGTCATGTGAAGCTTCAGCCCCATCACATGCGACATCCGGTCCATCAGCAGGGAATCAGCTGCCTTGACAACGGCACAAATAACAGATTTATTCTCATATTTGGTCGTTTAGCTTTAGAAGTTGAGTTGCCCAGAAGACTTTGACTAGGAATTTTTATTGAAAGGCGGTTTGATTTGTCACAGTGTGTTTCAGCTTTTTTAAAAACTTTTCCCTCAGTGTCCTACGGCAGACAAGTCAAAAGTGATGAATATTTCAAAAGGATGGAGTGAGGTTTTACTACTTGGCTTTACATAACAAAACAGAGTGCCGGCTGTTTAAGGCTCCTTTCTGCAACATTTGCAGCCGAGGAGCACAGCTGTGTCAGATTCAGCTATTAATGAAGTTATGGCTTTTTAACTCATCGTTTGTCCCCTGTGTCGCCAAACCCAGTGAATCACACGGTCTGAGAGAAAGGGGGCATTTTTCATCTCTTGGCACCATCACTCACATGACATCTTGTTCCAGTTAAACTGCTCTATTTAAAAGTGGACAATTCCAAGATTCTCAGTTCGCAGTAAAAGCCCTGGTATTCCTCAGCTGCATTTCTCAGAAATAACAATGTAATATAGCAGTGTTCAAAAATGATCCGTAAACTGTAAAGGAGCAAACCCTTACAGGTTTGTGTCTAGAAATATTTCAGAGTCTTGCTTTAAAGTTAGACTCAAGCTTAATTTTTTTTTTCTTTTGAACTCTAAGCTTGGGCAAGGCTCATCTAGCTCTAGATTTTTATTCTAGGACTCTAGTAATGTGACTTTACATCTTGTGCTGGCCCTTAAGCTGTTTTATCTTCAAGCCTCTCCACTGTGAAAACCCCCTTTCTTCTGATTGGTCAGTTTCTGGAAGCCTGCAGAGGGGGCTTCATTAAGTGCTTGTGAGCTGCCTGTACCTTGCTGTGCTTGTACCAGATGTTAAGTAATCATTAACAAGCTAATGGAAGCTTGCTGTGAAAGTAGAAGAATTACATGATGGTGTGGATTACTTTTACATACATTTACCTGACTGTTTATAACTTCTGCAATGTTTAATATGATATGGGAGGCATGGTGGTGCAGTGGTTAGCACTGTCACCTCACATCAAGAAGGTCCTGGGGTTGAATCCGGTCTGGGGCCTTTTGTGTGAAGTTCGCATGTCCTCCCCGTGTCTGCTTGGATTCTCTCCGGGAACTCTGGCTTCCTCCCACAGTCCAAAGACATGCATGGGTTTAGGCTAATTGGTGATCCAGTATTGACTATAGGTGTGAATGTGAGCATGAATGGTTCTGTCTCTGTGTGTTAGCCCTGCAACAGACTGGCGAACTGTCCAGGGTATACCCTGCCACTCACTCTATGACAGTTGAGAGAGGCTCCCCAATGACCCCGAATTGGAAGGATGGTTATTATGAACATCTGAATGTAACAGTATACATGACAGAAACTAAGTATAATAAATATATATAATAAAATAAGTATAATTTTGCTATTTTTTGTTGTTTTTGTCTGCTAACAGGTGAAACCATTTCTGTGTTGAGTTTCACCAACAGGTTTCATAATTAGAATTGAATTAATTAGAATTATTATTAATAATTAGAATATCTTTTACGTTTGTACCAGTACCTGGAATTCAGTACCAGCACACAGTGGTGCCTATTTGGTATTTTACTTATTTTAAAATAATAAAATAATACATTTCTATTTTTTTCCCTCACAAAATAAGTTCATACTTTATTTTTGCACACCACAGCAGTTGCCTTGGTCACTATCTGACCACGCCTGTGATTTTTATTGATAATGGTTTCATACTAAGGTTTTGGATATGCTTTCTCACATAACATGTTTGTTTACTGTAAACAGCATGCTAATTTAAAAAAGAAACAAAAAATTAAGCACAGCCAGGGTAAAAATGCTAACTTTTCCATTTACCAAATGAATTACTTGAAGACATCAATGTTTCATCACCATCATCCATGGCTTCAAACTTCTTACGCATTGATGATGGATGTTCTGATGTTAGCTGTAGGTCCTTCAGTGAGTTTTGCTTTCAGGCTGTCACATGTGGTACACGCCAGCTTTTAGGTTTGTTTTGTGTTTGTCCAGGTGTTTTCTTCAGATTAGATTTTTTGCCACGGTCAGCTGGTCAGAGTGTTGTCTACGTCGAGTTTTGAAAGGTGTAACCACACCTGAGTTTTGTAGAACTGCTGTTCACTTCATGAAAATCTAGGCAGTCTCAAATGTGTAAGTTTTAAAGTAGTGTTTCAGACTCCTTCAGTTCACAGAATGATGATAGTGATTAAAAAAAAAAAAGAGCATTTAAAGGGGCCGGTGTTCCTTTAAATCTCCCTCTTTAAACCTTGAAGCCATTTTTAAATTTGTTCTCCCTCTATCACAGCGGGAGGTGAGGCTGTGTTGTGTTGCTTGTTTGCGTTTGTAGCTGAAATCTGATAATCGGCCTGTGGGCCACAGCTGTTGGCCTACCTTCCTGCCGCAGCTGCACCGCGTATATCATCAAGGGCTATTAGCTGGCAGCGGATAAGCTGTGGACCAGACTCTCCTCTGGCACTCTGATCCCCTGCTTTCCTCCCAGATTTAGGCAAAGAGTGGGTCAGTGTTCACATCTGTCTGCAGCCTTCCTCACACGGATGGATGGTGTTAAAGTTCCCCTCCATCGACATCCATTTTAATCTCAGATGGAGAACAGTACGGCATGAAAGGAGCGAGCTATGATACAAGTGCAGGAAATTATCTTCTTACAGAATTATCTCAGGGTCAAGATTATTAACTTTGGCAGCAACAGTGGCTTATTTCCATTGATGTTAAATGTTTTACTGCTTATTCAAAATTCAGTACTTTTAGGGGAATATACAGTACCAGTCAAAGGTTTGTCCAAACTGCTCATTTACAGTTTTATATTGCTACTCCGGGTCCTTGGTGCAGCCCCTTAGTTCATTCAGAGTCTGAAACAGGACAGTTAAACCCCTCCTTCCTTTAAGTCAGCTTTCTTCTGATTGGCTGATCCCCTCAACCAGACGGTTTAAAGAGCAGGTAGGTGGGGCTTCTATGCTCACAGCCGGAACTGTGTCCTTGAGATGACCATATTTGGGACATTCATTCCAGTGACATCACACGGACCCAGAGTAGAAAAAAAGAAATGACTGCAACCGTTTTAAAGTCTGTGCGAAGCCTGAGCTTTTGCCTCACAGGAATCACTTGTACATAATGCCGAAATTTTGGCATTATTTATTTTATGAGCGCCCAATGCTGTGACAGTACATGTATGACAGAAAATAATTAAAGGTAGAACAAGTTCAGCTTTTCCTTCCTGTTTCCGTCGTGTTGGATCTCTTGTAATCATCAGGCCATCAGTTAATCTTTGTGTTTGGTGCTAACTTTGCAAATCGTGCCAGATGTATTACTTGCCACAGCCTTTGAGCATTGTAAGAGCAGTCCTTAGTGTTGTGGTGAAAGTTATCATCAGGATGGCGATGCTTGGTGCCAAAGCTCTGTTAAACAAATCTTGTTGGTTTTTAGTGTGTTTAACTTGAATTTTGTTGTCCTTTTGACTATTAGTGACATTGGTGTGCAGCAATTGTGTCTGACAGGTTCCACAGACACAAAGAGACTTCTAAAAAGAGATATTACATGAGACTGTCATTAGGAAGCCATTGATACATCAGCCGGACATTGATATCAGGTTATATCACCATATCTGCAAGTAATATGGCTTTTGTTGGTAGCGGCCAGTCTTGATCTGTGGTGTTACGTCAACTTTTGCTAGCTAAATGTTTAAAGATAGAGCTACTAAGAGCTAAAACAATTTAAAATATAATTTTTCAAAAAGAGGCTTGACTAAAAGCTAAATCAAAATATACAGCTGCACACTAAAAAGCACTGGCTTTCATGACACGAGCGTCCCTAATAGTCAGTCCGAACTTTCATCACAAAGCACTGCTGTGCCTCACTGGTGTGCGGTCACCCTCTTTGGTTTAGATTAATGCAACTAGTCTTTTCACAATTATTGATTTATTGAAGCCACAGGAAAAAAAATATTTGACATCATGTAGTTGTATGCTACACTGGTACTCCGCAGCGACCCTACTGTTTCTGTTCTCTGATTTTGGTTTGCACTTAAATCTTAGCAGTAACAAAGCTCCCACAGATCCTCTTATTGTCCTCCTCCCCCTCTTCCTCCTCCTCGCTCTTCGTTTTTCTTCTCCTTCAGTGATTACATCAGCTCAGTGGTAATGCTGTTGTCCTCTAAGACTGGCCTGCAGAACCAGGAGACGGTGTTGTCCTGCGACGGCTTGCTGTCTTGTTGTGGCCTCGGGGATAAACAGTGCATCTCTGTCTGCGAGCTTTCATGGTGCTTGGCCCTGGACACTGTGTGTGTGTGTGTGTGTGTGTGTGTGTGTGTGTCGCGCTGCAACTAAGCAGTTGATACACACTTTCAATGCCGAATTTGAATGCTACCTTTCCCAGAACATCCGAGTGCCTGCTGAGGTCATTCAAGCCTGGAGGAAAAGGCACTGATGGTCCTTTTAAGATGAGCTGTTTACCACTTTTCCCTGATGTCTTTTAATGTTACAGGGAAGTGTTACATCACATCCTATTCCAAACCATGACAGCAGCTGTCAGATCTTGTGTCTTCGAGGGGAAATCGAGGTGGAAATGTGCGCTGTTGGCAGTTAGGGCTTTTTTTGTTGGACATCCCAGTAGCAAGGCTTATATTTTTCCGTCTGTACATCCAGTTGCTAGAGCGTCTGTGCATCCAAATGGCCCGTGGGAGTGGATACACCTGTGGGTTTTGGAATAGCTTGTATCTCGCAAGTTGGAGTCCCACAAAGTGTGAAATTTGAGACTCTTCTGCAGAGAAACATCAAGGAGTGCTGTGAAGCGTTCTGCAAAATCTGTGCAGGAATTCAGAGGCAGGAAAAACGGTGTTACTCCTAATACTGTGTGTTTATCATGGGAGCACGCTCTTTGGCTGCATGCCCTAAAGATTTACAACACAGGTGGCTGGTTGGTAGGAAGCAGAGCTGGCAGGCTCATCAGCTGATCAATGATAAGTCAAAGATTAGAGTAGTTTATTTTAGATCTTTCTTTGGTTGACCCACACTGCTGATCTGTTATAAAAGAGACTGGTCTTGGACTTTTGCCTGTTCTGGTAGTGTAGGGTTTCTTCAGTTATAAATGTTAGAAGTGATCAACACTTGGAGTATTTCATTTTTGGCATAAAAAGCTGGGTTTTCTCTTCCTGATAATGAATTTCAAAATGTTTTGCTATTGTTGCTGAAACCTCAAAAATCTCAACAGTCAATAGTTTAAGCCTGCAAACACTCATCGCCGTTCTTTATAGTAAATATTTATTAACCAGAATATCCTGTTTTGTATGAGACACAGTCAAACAAAAACTATTTTAGTTTAGTATCAATAAAGCCAAGATCAACATCAAATATTTACAAGAACCAGTGTTTCAGCATTTTAGCTTAAGGAAAAAAAACCCTGCCAATTGCTTTTCCGTCACACGTTCTCCCTCAGCCGAGGATGTGACGTGAATATAAAAGTGTAACTGTGTTACTCATGTGTAAACTCAGAGCAGATGAGGAGCTATTAAAGAGATGAAGATTATAATCTGCAGAGGAACTTAATGTTATACATGAAAGCTGCTCATTGAGATTGTTAGTTGGTTGAGTCAGAGTGCTACAAACAACCTCTCCGTTGTTGCCCTGTGGTTTGTTATCTTTATCGGTGTCATCAACTGTTGGTTAGCTCAGGTGGAGTCAACTCGCATTGAGGTTTGTGGGTAAAAAAATCCTACTTTTGATTCTCTCTTATAAACGGGAAGTTAAAACAAAGGCTCATATTAATGTGAGAGTAACGGGAGGCGGGACCGAAATGAACAGGTCTTAATGAGTGATTTTTCAGTTTTCTTGCCTTTATGATTACATGACAAACAATATGAAACGTTGTTTTGCTCGTAGGAAGATTGTTTGGGGTTTGAACTTGAACTGAAGACGTGCTTGTCGGGTTAAATCTAAATTGGCCGCTAGTGTGGATGTGAGAGTGTGTGGTGATCTCTGGGTTTGCTCTCTTGATGGACTGATGAACTTTCATAAGCGGTTAAGAAAATGATTGGATGAAACCCTTATTAACATAGGATTATTCTTCACTTGATGTTGTAGTAAATAGTTTGTCTTTGGAGTTTGGGCTATTGGTCGGACAGAAGATGTCACTTTGGACATTTCTAGACTAAATGAATTTGAATTTAGCCAAGAAAATAAACTGCAAATGGGTTTGTGGTGAAAATGGTTGTCGATTTCATTCCTGTTTGTTGTTTTTTGGCATTTCATCAGCTTGAATGCTGATAGTTTGCTGCGGCCCTGAAGATTGTTTTGCCACCCTTGAGGTTCAACTTTGCCCTGAAGCACACAGTCTGTCTGCTCTGCTGCAGTTTGCTTTCTTTCTGTTATCAAATCCTACACAAAAAGGAGGCTAGCTGCCATTTTCTTTTTTTAATCATCAGCTGTGAGTTTCTCCCACTATAGTAATCTAGCAGCTGTTTCACATGAGTAATGACTTCCTGACTGAGAAGCACAATAAACAAATAAAAGTATGCTGCTCATCTGATGTCAGGTGAGTGCAGTCGATTGCAGCAGTGCGTAGGTGTGATTGTGAAAACGTCGCTCGAGAGAAACAAGCAGGGGGCTGCATGAGAGCAAGTAGAGCAGAGGGAAGCCGCCAAATGATGTGTGAATGTGATACTGCTGCATGCACCACTTGAGTTTTCACCGGCCGCATGCATGCGCGTGGGTTCTTGCGCTGATCCGAGGCTCTGGAGCTCTGCAGCAGTGTGTCCTCGCAACTCAGGAAGTTGGCTTAATCCAGCATGTGGCCTCAACCAATTCTGCAGAATTTACTTATTTTAGTGACCAGAATCATTAGCAGGTCAAGGTTTGTTTAAGAGATACAAGCTTGCAATCCATTAAAAGTGATAGTTTTGCATGTTGTTGCCCATAAACGGCACACAGCGCATATTCATGTAACCACAGATTTCACTAAAGCAGCTAATGTTTTCTTTTCCTAATATTTATAATTCAGCACAGTCTGCTTTATTATTTTTTTTTAAAGGGAACATTATTCTTACACAGTGATGCAGCCGACAGCAGTGACTGTTGAAATTTCACTGTGGTTTTTGGCTTCCTTGTGGGTTGTTCGAGTGCTAATGGGAAGTTGCTACACATTGGCCGCTGAAAAGCACCGCATCGATAATCTGCGTTGCTGGAAAGTCTAATCTAAAGGAAGACAGAGAGGGCCTAGACTGTGTTTAAAAGATGGGTGTAGCTTCTAGACCTAAAGGGTAAAGCCAGTGTAGGAGTGCCTTGAAACTGCATTCTTTCTAATGGCCAGCAGTATAGATGCTTATCCTTGATCCAGTGACCATACGTTGGAGGTGAGGGGTGCTTCCATTTGCAGAGAAGCACGGTTAACATTTCTGCTACTTAATTGCCAATTTGATGAGGTTGATTCCAATAATTCTGTTGTGTTAGCAAGTGCAAAGTGAAACTGTTTTTCATTTTGTAGGCTTTTGAAAACAAGGCACACTATCCTAAGCAGCTAAGATTCGGAAACATTGCTGCTAATATCATGACGTGGAGGTTTAACCATGGAAGCTGCCACGGTGACTGCTTCTTCAGCTGTTTATGATTCTTGAATACATATTTCAGATATCTGATGACTAACAACTTGTCTTACCATGCATTTAAGTCTGACCAGTGCCACTGACAGGACATGACAAGCCAGGGGCATCTCTGACTGAGAAATACAGGGGCGTAGTCACAGGGTAGCGACTGGTCAGTTGTACGGTAGGTCTATGAGATCAACATCATATTCCTTCCATCCATCCAGCCAACCAAAGATTTTCTTCTGCTTATCCAATTCAGGGTCACGGTTGGGCTGTAGCCTATCCCCTATGTCATAGGGCAAGAGGTGGGGTACATCTTGGACAGCATGCCATTCTGTCCAATGCTAACACAGACAGACAGACAACCATATTGCAGTCTAACATTTGACGCTACCAACTGAGATCATAAACTTATCATGAAAGTATTTGTTGAAGCCTTCCTTGAAGGGATCCGAAGGTTGATTTTTCTCAGACTCCTACACATCCTGACTTTTTTCTGCAGGCAGAGGAGTCGCCCCTACAGGCAGTTAGAAAGAATGCACTGGCCTCATTTTTCAACAGGCAAAACCTGTTATGATCCTTTTAAGACAAACTGGTGTTTAGAAATATTGTTAAATCAAAGCAGGAAGTAATGATTCAGCTTTTTTTTTGTGTGTGTAAAACTGAGACTGTGTGTGTGTGTGTGTAGGCCAAGCTTTGGCATTGACTGCACTGTGACTGGTTCTTATTTAAGGATGTATAGATTTTCTCTCTAATTTGGCTCATTTTAATAAAATGATTTTGTTCCATAGATCAGTTGCAGTTCGGTAGGTTTCTATCAACATCTTGATTTGATAGAATCCATTGAGAAAAGTTAGCTGCAGAAAAGATGTAGCCTAACTTCATCCAGTCTCTGTTTCAGATGCACTCCATCAGTCATGCGGTCGTCCTGATACACCTCTTAACCAAAACCAAAACCACTGGCAGTTGATCACTCTCTTTCTTCCTTTGTGTGAGAAATAGGCCATCTGACCTCAGCTGCTTTTGGAAATGTTGCATCCTCTCATTTTTCCCATTCCTCTTGGAGTACTGATGGGCTCTCCGGCTGCGGGCCCAGAGAAAGGGATGTGCATTTGTTTCCTGCCAACGAAAACGGCTCCCCACCCTTCCTGCTTTTTGAGTCATGCCACATAGACTCAACCAGCAGGCAGACAAAATGACTTGACAGATAGACAAACAGACTTATCTTTTATATGACTTTATGACTAAACAAGCAAGGCAAGATTCGTTTCTCTGATATACATTAACATACACAGGTGCTCCTTTTTATGTGTGGGTTTTTTTTTAATTATTTGTAGTGACTAGTGTGCAGTAGGGTCCAGACAGGAAATGAAAAAGCATTTGTGTAGAAGGAAGCAGAAATAAAACTCAGGGCTGGTGTGGATAATGTTAAAAAAAAAAAAAAAGCCACTGCAGATGTCTGAAGTCTGAGGAAGTCTTTTGATAATTGTGCCCTTTCCTGTTTTCTTCTTCTAGGAAATAATTTGCATTTAAGCAGTTCTGAGAGGTTTAGTGTTCACTCTCTGGTGGGTGGAGAGTGAAATGTGTCACAGTGGCCACACTGAGCTCCAGACAGCTGCTGACAAACAGGTTAGTCAGAGCGACTTCTTGCGGTATCCACTGCAGAGAATGTAGAGCTGACGCTCGAGACGACCAGATCACATCTCTGTGGCAACCGCATAGCTGTCCACTGCCACTGTGATACCGAATGTGGCAGAGGAGAGGAGTGCGGTGGATGGGTGGATCAAGAAAATCAGCCAGAAAGCGCCTTGTTTTTTTCGTTCCTCGGCTGTCAGCAGAGGGCAGTTGGTGTCATTAGATGGACACAGGACAGGACACTGACAAGCCTGGACGCTTCCTGCTTCCTGTCAAAGGACGGCTGCAGGGGAAGCGGCAGGGCTGCTGAGGGAGGATAAGGCCTCGGTCAGGAAGCGTGAAGCTGAGACAGCCTCCAGTCAGTCATGCCCAGTCACTTGAGCCACCAGTTTCCCCATTTGAAGCTTTGACCTCCTGGGAAAAAGTGTGTGTGTGTGTGTGTGTGTGTGTGTGTGTGTTTTAATGTGGCATTTGGGAGCCAGGCAGTTGGTCCTATTAACCCTTTTGGTCATTTGGGTGGCCACATTTTTTTTCTCCCTCTTTTAACCTATATAATAATTAAGGGCTGCAGTTAACAAGAATTCTTATATGATTTTTGGAAAACTTTAGATCACGCTTTCATTGCAGGATAAACTCTGAAAATGGTGAAAATGCCTTTACAGTCTGTGTTTTGTCTTTCACTGGCTTATAAAATTTCTGTTCACTCAAAATTTTGTGGTGCCAGGATGTAAGATGTTGCCATTTTGTCAGATACCATTATCCCTGCAGAGATACGTGCACAATTTCCTTTGGTGCTGCAGCCTTGGTGGACCAGCTGCTGCGATAATGGATTCTGCAGAATAATGGTCCACTTTTAAAGGGGTCCTGTTATTTCCAGTTACCTATTTTTTATTCTTGGTCTCTGCTAGAGTAGCTTTGCATGATTCATAGTTCAAAATTGGAACCCCTCAGTTCATCCACTGTCTGAAAAAATCTGCTTCAGCTACGCTTCCTGCTCTATTCAGCTCAACTTTCTTCTCATTGGCTGCTCCTTGTAAACAAAAGGTTTGAGCGGCAGGTGGGTAGGGTTTCTGCATTCACAGCTGCGGCTGCCTGTCTGAGCCATATTAAGGATATTCTCTATGAAATCTTGGAGAGCCAAGAATGAGGAGGGTGACTGCCAGAAAGTGGGTGTTTAGAGCAGCCTGAAGCCTGAGCTCTTGGCTCACAGAGATTGCATGTACATACACTGACCTCTTTGTCCATGTTTAATGAGCCTGCACTATTGCAACATTGTAACAGTATATATTTGACAGAAAATAAGGAAGCGCAGGATGGAGGTTGTGGGCTGGTGGTTGAGTAACTCACAGGTTTCTTGTCCTCTTGAGCTTTGTGTTTTACCTTTTTGTTTTTGACTAGTTTTGGTTTCACTTTCACTTGTTAATTAGGTTTATGTACTAAAACCACTTGGTTTGGGTCAGGGAAAAAAAATAATTCATGTAAGAATATGGTCCTTCACAATATTAAACAGGCATGGCACATCACTGAGCTTTTAGTATTTGACCAAACCTTTAAAAACTATTTGTATTTTTTTTAACTTTTTTTGGGCTCCTGTTTTTAAATTTGGCATTTTATGAACTTTAAAGCATGCTCCTATCTAATTCTGTGCTCCTGCTGGTTACAAAATCTGTCCTTGCAGAACCACCGAGTGCTACCACCACTCTTCATCTCCCTTAAGTCAACTCTTGACTTCTTTGGCTGTTCAGTCTCTCACACACTCTTCCTTAAAAGCTTTCTGACACGTGCTGGATCTCCAGGATGGTGCGAAAGCACATTCGTCTCCAATGAGAAAATGAAGCAAAGAATAAACGCAGCATCGACATGCACCGCTTTCTGTATGGGTGGAGAGTTGAGCGACCGCAGATGTTTTGGCATTGTCACACTTGCTAATCCCCCCTGGGTTGAATGGGAGCTTGCATTGGTTGCTGGCAGATAAAAACAATCCTTTGACTATATTCAATAGTTGTTGGCCTCTTGGAGAGCAGAGTTTGGAGAGTTTGCCTGTTGCCAAGGGTTTGCAAAGGCTGTGTGCCAACAAAGCACTATTTCATTGATTTGTGTGTATTTTCTTTTTATGTGTATCCTTTACACTAAAAAGGAGGGAGAAATTACTTTAATAAACCTTACATCAGTCACTTATAGCAGCACTGAAAGTGGCATCCAATGCGCAGAAAATGGGCACAAGATGAGCTTTATTTGATGTACTAAGGTATGGATCTATAGATGCAGAAATGAAGATTTAAAGAAAAGGGAAAATATGACTTTAAAATATATTTTGTCCTCACTTTTAAACTGAATATTTAATTAAGAGCATAGACAGAATGGATTATAGGTGACACTCGGATGGCAATGCCAGCTGCTCTAAACAAGATCACCGCAAAGGTCAGTCCACCTTATCAGACTCTGTTTTGTGTCGTCTTCATCCTAATCGGCACACGCTGCGGCGCAGCCTCTGAATAATCACAGATCTACTGGCTGGGGCCGAGTGAGGAGGGTGGGGTTTGGCATGTTGCAGGGAGGCTCTTTGAGAGGAAACACGGCTTGTTAGTGAATGTATCAGCTGCTATGGGGACCTGATCTGCATAGCACAACATGTCTAACTACTTGCATAGGTTCAGCACAGATATAAGAAGATGAATAATCCCCCCCCTTTTTTTTAGAATAGAACAGAATGCCTTTATTGTCATGATACAGGTTGTACAATAAGATTGGAGAATCTGTGCAAACTTGAAATGGAGCTATATTTTTAGATAAATTCGATGCGGCAATATCAGCAGAAAAAATGGGAAATGCACATTAATCAAAGCTAAATGTTATTAATGCAAAGTTTGACCTTTTTAAAGAGGAAAAAAGACACAATGTTGTTCTGTCTTAGAAATGTTTTTGTAGCAAACTTAAAGCAGTAGTTTCACAATTTACTTCCATTCAATTAAACTTCACTTGTGCTTATCTGTGGTTTGATTAAAATATTTGATACTGCTCTTATCTGAGAGCGTTAAATAGCTGTATCCTGGTCTTTTCAGTTTTTGCGCTATGCTTAACTATTTTGCTAGAGTCAATAGAGAGAAGAGTGAGTGTTTTTGAAGTGTTTTGCCAAACTATCTCATTCCAGTTATCTTCCAGATATGCTTGGTGGCTGCATGGATAGTGTAAAATATCTCCACTTTGAGACATACAGTAACCCCAGTCTCAGGGAGTCTCAAGCCAGTACCCTTTCAATGGTACCATGTTTCTGTCCATATGCCTACACAGAGACTCAGCGTGGATGGCACTGTGCCAAGGCTGAATGCTGATTGGTTGAAAAGTGGGCCAGAACAGGGAAGGGAAAAGCATCAAAGATCAAGAAAATGAGAAGTATAGATGATGTCTGCATGCTTTTCATTAAGTTTAACACTGAATTTTCCTGTAGCTTTTTGTATGTTAAAGTCTCTTTGGCACGCCACACTCAACAGAACGAGTGAGTAAACCACAGATTGGTGTGACAGTAAATGCCATATTGACGATGGTCTCTAAAGCTGTCAATAGGCTGTGCCTAGGACTCCTGTAGAACCATGTTCAAGCCATAAGGGAGCCGCTGAAAGTCTCTCTCATGGTGGCTTCGTGGACCTAGCGAGACCTGTACAGGTTAAAAACAGTGAGAAACTGTTGTTGCCAAGCTTTTCATCAGAGAAAACCCATGTAGGGGTAAGTTAATTGGTTAAGTGCATGTTTTTTGGCATATGGTTAAAATATGTAGTGAGTCTATGTAGGTTCTCACTCATCCAGGTCATAGTAGTCTCTGGAGCTTGAAAAAAGGTGACTGAACTTCTTTAAGTTTCTTGAAAACATTTCACCTCTCATTCAAAAGGCGTCTTCAGTTCTCAAACCAAAAGGTGGAGAGACCTGAGTATTTAAGTCCCAGTGGGGGTTGTCCCCTGGAGGTGGTTGTGACCTACTATTGTTCATGTGCATAATCACATTTACCAAGGTCTGAAAGAAGTCATGGGTCATTACAATCAGTCTTTTCGGGTGAAACCAATGTGTGACTATTGACCTATTGAGGTCACCTGAAAGAAGGCGTGAATGTGAGTTGAGCTGCCTGGGAAGGGAGCTCAGGAGAGCATTGTAGACTGGGGAAATTGGTGATGTAATCCACCGTTCAGTGGTGGTTGTTCACAGTGGACATACAGTAGATGGCTTCTTTAACTCCTCTTTCAAACCATCTGTCTTCCCGGTCCAAAATGTGAACATTGGCATCCTGAAAGAATGTCCCTTATCCTTTAGATGCAGATGTAAAGCTAAATCTTGTCCTATCAAGGTGGCTGTTCTATGTTGGGCCATGCATTTGTTAAGAGGCTGTTTGGGTTCTCCAATATAGCTTTTCCAAGTGTGCTTCGCTGCACTGGCCAGCATATCTTGTGTTTGGGGGTTTTGTCCTTGGGGTGGACCAGTTTTGCCTTAGTGTGACTAGGTTTGAAGTATACTGGGATGTCATGCTTGGAGAAAATTGTTCTGAGTTTCTCTGACAGTGTTGTTCCTCTTGTCATTTTTATTTTCCCTAGTTTGTGTCTGACCTACTTTCTTGTGCATCTTGGCTGATTTGATGAAAGCCCAGTTGGGATAACCACACATTTTAAGGGCTTTCTTTACATGTGTCTGTTCCTTTTGTTTCCCTTCTGCCTCAGAGGGAATGTTTTCTGCCCGGTGTTGCAGGATCTTAATTATCCCGAGTTTGTCTTCCAGTACATGGTGGGAGCCAAAGAGTAGGTACTGGTCTATGTGTGTGGGCTTCTGGTAAACTTCAGTGCTGAGGTATCCATCTTCCTCAATAAGGACAGCACAGTCCAGGAAGGATAACCTGTTATCCTTGATATCCTCTGGTAAACCTGTGTTTTGTAAGGAGTTGCCTTCCTGTAGTTGCTTTTTGACAGTCTCCACTGCCTCAGTTGTGTGTATGCAAGTGAAAAGTGAAGCCGCATCAAAGGACACAATGGTTTAATCTGGATTCAGTGCAGGATTATGGCCCTTGTTGGTAAAGTCTGTGGAGTTTTCAGTGTGATGGGGTGTGTTGCCTACAAGCGGAGATGAGATGGTGGCAAGGTGCTTGGGAAATATTGTAGATGACTCGAGTTTTTGGGTCTGAGTGGGACTCCTTCTTTGTTGATCTTTGGAAGTCCATAAATGCATGGAGTAGCTTCTCCAGGGTAAAGATGGTAGTAAGTAGGGCGGTCAATGGATCTTTCCTTTTCAAGTTGTTGTAGGCAACAGATGACTTACTACTTGTAGTTGCTTGTGGGGTGTCGTCTTCAGACCTCGTAAGTTGTCACTGAGGAGTGTGGTAATTTGATGTGGGAATCAGTGGAATTCAGAACAACGGTGTACCTCCCTTTGTCGCCTGGTAGTATGGTGATGTTTTGATCCTTACTCAGGGCTGTGATGGCCTTATTTTCTTGAATAGTAAGGTTGGATGGAGGAATTCTTGCACCGGAGAAGGTAGCTGAAACTTTCATCCTGATTTGGTCTGCTTCAGGTTGTGTTAGTTTTTTTAATTGCCGTTTCTGTGGCCGTGATGAGATCCACTATGGGCAGCTGTTGTGGGGATATGGCAAATTGAGCCCTTTGGCTAGCACATATGTAGTGAGAGTAGGGAGCATGTGGAGGTGTGCTCTGGAGAGAAGAGGAATGAAAGTCAATCGAAGGAACTGCAGAGGTAGATGAAGGAAGATGAGGTAAATATGAGCTTGATATGGTCAACCACCCACAGCAAGACAGTGCACAAGAGAGGTGAAGAAGAGAGTGCAGGCAGGGTGGAGTGAATGGAGACAAGTGTCAAGGGTGATTTGTGACAGTACAGCAGCAAGCATGAAAGGGAAGGTTTACAAGATAGTAGCGAGAACTGCTATGATGTATGATTTGGAGTTGGTGGCACTGACAAAAAGACAGGAGGCTGAGATGGAGGTGGCAGAGATGAAGATGTTAAATTTTCATTGGGAGTGACCAGAATGGAAAAGATGAGAAATGAGTACATCAAAAGGACAGCTCAGGTCAAACGGTTTGAAGACGCAGTTGGAGAGGTAAGGCTGAGATAGTTTAGACATGTGCAGAGGAGGAATAGTAGATGTACTGGACAAAGGCTGTTGAAGATGGAGGTGCCAGGTAGGGGGAAAAGAGGAAGACCTCATAAGATTCCCTGTCCCTAGCATCTTATGCTTATAATAATGTGCCAGAACAAAGAAAAAACATCCTTCCTTCCATCCATCCATCCATCCATCCGGGTGGTGGGGGTGGGGGGGTGGAGCCTATCCCAGCTGTCAAAAAAACAAAAACTTAATTTTTTGTTTTGGTCAGTTAAAACAAAAGGTGTATATAACTTTTGAAAAACCTGCTCTGGAGTGAAGATGAGGCTATGGGACTGATAAACAGCATTTATTAGCGTCACAGGGCTTGTGTGACCCTTGCAAAGGAACCGATGGATGGGGCTCTGGTAAAACAAGCCATGCTTGGGTGGAAATAAGCCTTGAATTTTTGCCCAGTAGCATACATGCAGGAGCCCATTCTTGGTGCATCAATTCCACAGCAAAATTGCTGTATTTCTTCTGTTAATCATGGTGACTGCAGAAACGGTCACAATAAACAAAAAAAAAAAGCACTGTTGTTTAACCAGAACAAAAAGGTGACAGGTGGTGGTTGGAGGTGTGAACAAAGCGGAAATAAGCACAAGTGAAAGTAGCTTGTGCAGCGAGTACTCTGACCGCAAACATTTTATAATATCTTTATAACATCTTTTCCCTGGTAATCTGTTTCTAGGTTCATATATAAGCACTTGCCAAAGTCCTCAAAACCGCCTTTGTGGCAGTTCCTACTATAGTCTCCGCGATTATATTTGACCGTGAAGCCACATGTGTGCATGTACACAAATTTGCAAGATAACATAATACAATTTGTACCATGGCAGCTTCCTGGATGTTGTTTTATTCACTCAGCAGTACCTTCAATAAGACAGTCCCCTGTGCTGTTTTAGGCTCGGCACTCACGTCAGCACTTTGGATTGAATTCTTGTAGGACAGGCATGTGGTTATCAGAGAACAGGAGTTACAAGACATGTAACCTAATGTTTGTGTCATCATTTTAAGAATGACTTCATACAGTTTTAAGACTTTTATCATAGTAATTATCAGGATAATATCATATACAAAGGCATTGTTGCAGAGATTAGAGGTTTATTAAATTTTGCACTGACCTGTTTGGATCACTGTTTAGCCAAACAGGCATGGGGCTAAGTAATGAGGCCATGTGGGGAGTATGTGGCACGAGAGACTGTTCCCATGTGGAGAGGGTTCAAAGGGCTCAGCCCTGGCAAAAAGGGCCCTGTGGCAACAAGCTACTGCTGCCATAATTGGGAAAAAGCCATGTAAAACTGTCCAAGGGAGGCCAAGGACGGCTTAATTATGTTGTGAAATTTAATTAGCAAACTGTTGTGTATGTGCGTGTGCACGAGCTTCTGCTTTTGACAGAGTGACCTTAATGCAATGGAGCTTTTGCTTGTGTTTTATTGTCTGTTATGAGAAAACGTGGCACAGCTATGGTTTCATTCCCCGTGGTTAAAATGGGTGGATATGAAATGCTTGTGCTGTCAGAATGCATTATTCTGAAAGCAATCAATGGCAGTTTACGATTTAAATCATTCAGCAGAGGCAGGTAGTGCAGACATGCATTTGTGTTCCTCGCGTGTCCACTTTTCCTGAACATAACGAGTCTTCCAGTTATCTCTGCTTCTCCTGCAGTAAATGAGCCGATATTAGATGTCACACAGGCAGATGGTTTTCAGGGTGTCACAGGTGATTTTCATGCTGTTGTTGTGCAACACATCCAGTTTGTTTAGCTCACTAAAGGGATAAGTGCTTGACCTCAGGATTGTGCCTGTTTTTTCCACGTGTGCAGCACTAATCGCCTGTATTCCGTAATACTACTAATAAAGTAAACATCTACCTTTCATTTTTATTAAACTGTCTTTTATAATTAGTCACCAGGGAAATATGACTGGTAAACAACAATTACAGAGCAGGTGCTATGTTAGAGTAATCCAGGGATTTATCACTCAATTAAATAAGTTGTCCTTATGATATGCAGGCAAGAAAAATGATTATTCCCTCTTTTTATTGGGTGTGAGGTCATAGTTGTTCATCGACACTCCCCCCCACCCCCCCTTGGTTGGATCATTTTGAGTAGGTGTGGTAGCTTGGAAGAGGCCTTATATAGCTATTTTTCCTGCATTTCACTTCACAGCATTCATATTTGGAGTCTGAAGCTCTATAATAAAGGCAAACAGCACCTTTATGGTTATTTTTCTCGAATGTCACAATGTCATAAAGGAGAAGAAATCCAAATTTAGTAAGCTCTAATCCTCAGTTTGAGGGCAAGACTGAAAATCATTGTTTTACATATAAGGTGTCAGTTACACAGGCCTAGAGACCGGTTGGCAACCTCTTAGCAACCATCGGTTGCTAGAAAAAAATGTGAACTCCTGGATTGTTTGGCACGTTGTTGGCAGTGATTGCTAGGTGAAATTGGTGGCAAAGAGGTATACCATTCTGCAACAAAAACCTTCTTGTGATTGCTTTGGTCGCTAGCAGATTACTAGTGGTCTGCCACAGTTTGCATGGAAGACAGTGACTTCTCTGCAGATGCTTGCCATCTGCTTAAGTGGTGGTGAAACTGAGAAGTGCGATGGAAAACACATTTCAACTTCAAAATAAAAGTTGCACCTCTTGAAATGTGTAGGTTTCAGTGGTAAACCACCACTTTTACTTTGAAGGCAAACCTTCTGCTTTGTCAGTTTGTGTTCTGCTGTTCAAGTTTTACCACCACTTGGCACTCGGACTGTCAGCTTGATCCCGAGAGCCAACTACGAGCTTTTTAACTGCAGCAACTTTAAGATACGCTATTGGAGCTGGAATTACCACGGCTGCAGGCACCAGACTTGCCCTCCAATGGCTCCTCGTTAGAGGATTTAAAGTGTGATGTGATAACTCTCGAACGATCTGACGTAAGATGGTCAAATTCACACCATAAATGCATCTACTAAAAATCTTGGACGAGTTAGAATCTCAGCAACCTTGATCTCAAGGTCAGAGGTCAAGTTTTTCTGAAAATCCTGTGAACGCAATAACTCAAAAACAATGAGAGCTAGGATGCTCAAATTGATGCCATTGATGCATCTACTAAAAATCTCGAACAACTTAGTCCTTACCATAATAACGCCAGTCACAGACAGCGACAGTATTTTCAGTGGTTTATTTATATTTATTATGATCTTAGCATTTCTTACTCTTGCTTCTTACTTAACTATTTGTGAGTCACTAAGACTCATATGTGCCCCATTAAGATCTGCTGAGACCTGATAAATTATGTGCTCTAGAGCGTGTGCTTCCAGGGGATTTGTGCTACACATCTTCTGGCAGGAGGCTGAGGGGTAGCACTGGCATCTGAGAGTATTTTATTTAATTATTACAATACCATAACATTTTGACATTAGATTATTTCTCATTTTACCTTACTTGTATTCATTACGTTACATTTTATTTTACAAGACTACAAAAGCAAAGTTTATTTAATTTTATTACTTTAATGCTGGTATCAAGTAGTTTAGTGATTTACACATTCGCCTAACAAGTAAAGGATTCCTGGTTTGATAGCGGGAGGAGATACAAATCCCTTTGGGGTTGCATCAGGAAGGGCATCTGTGCGCATTTGTGCATCCCTGTTTGATACAGCTGCTTCAAACAACAGCGACCACACAATATGAAGTTTGGGTTGTCAAACTTTGCAGAGTCATTTGACCTGAGAGTGAATAAATGCTGATTTTACCCTTTCTCACTGAAGACAAACCCAGATGCTCGTGGGTGTTTTTTTTTTTTTTTAACTAACTGAGGAGGGTTTAACAAGATGGGATAAAAAGAAAAGCTTACAAAAATATAAAAGGTTAAAATTAAATACTGCGCTAACAGGGCATCAGAATCAAACATTCCCAGATGTGCTTGACTTTAGTCTTTAGATAGAAATCCCAGCACTGACTGACATAATCCTGTGATTATAACAGGGAAATGTGAGTTATGGGGTGTGTTCAAATATGCTGTGACTTCAGATGTAGTTGTTGTTTTCTCTGGCAGGGAATGACCTGAGCAATACGGCCTCATGGTGAGATTTTCTTGCATGTGGATGATGTTTATGATGATGAATTTTCCTTGTGTGAAGCTGTATTTTGGAGGGGTATGATGGCAGCTCAGGGGTCACACTTGCGGAGCTTTGAGTTGAATAGCTTTTGTAGTACTCCTGTAAATGTAACCGCCAGTGGAAGATGTTTTTTTTGTTGTTATTAATATTGGTCATTATTTTAAATCCCTGGTGCTTTGGTTGCTAAACTCCAAGAATTAATCTGAAACCGCAAGAAAGTGAGATGTACAGCCTGCTGTAACAGCAGGTCAACCTCATTTTCATGTGAATAATTTGAAATAATAAACAGCCTTGCTCAAAAGCTCTTCTTTCATCAGTCCGCAGTGTTGAACTAATGATTGATGCCATATACTTATGCTTTATGGGGAATGAGGTATTGAACAAATACTTGGTCTTCTGCTGTAACCTCTTCAGTTTTAGTCTAACATTAAAACAAACATTTAAAGCTGTAAAGTGTCTTTACTGTCTTCTGATATGAATGTTTACAGTGTCTTTTAAAGCCATCAAACCACTTCAGATGTTCTAAAAGGATCCTCTTTCCTCAGGCGCTGGACCAGGACCGGACCTCCCTGCAGAAGGTGAAGAAATCAGTGAAGGCCATCTACAATTCAGGTCAAGGTGAGATTGTCTGTTTCTAAATTTACCTGTGCTTTGGCCAATGTTTGGGTACAGTCTCACAGCTCTTTCCAGAAAATACAATCCTCAGAGGAAAGCCTAGGATTTGATAAATATTTACTTTTTAAATATTACTTTTATTTATTAATTTTTTTGTGTGGGACAGAATGTGTTTGATGTGTGCATCCGGGCCATCCCAGAAACCAGTACCTGAGTTTGTTTAGTTTGTTGCTGTGACATGGATCCTCAGTAATTTTCCGCTGAATGCTTGCGAGAGCCTCCTCCCTGGAAAAACGACAGCTTGTGATGCTTGACCCACAAAAATAAAAGTTTATTTGCTCTCCACAGAAAAAGAGACAGTTAACCTTTGTCTCATTGTGGCTCTTTGGGAGAAACTCCTTAAACAGCTGGATTAAATGGAAATCAGCAGTTTCACGAGTTTTTAGTTTCCTTTGCTGCGCGCAGCATTGAGTTAATGTAACAAAATACTTGCTGTGATCACAGAATAGAGGAAAGAGCATGCACATGCACACCCCTCCAGATACTTTACCGAGTCAAGGTTAAAAGAACCTGTGATTTCATTCCCAACACTGTTGTTGTTCTAGCAACAGTTTTATCAGTTTGTCCTGCAGCCACACAAACTAGCATCGTCTTAACCTTTGAGTGTGCTGAAAATGATTCCTACTATGATTTTGTCAGTCTACTTCTCCTGCTGCTTTTCACTGTTTTTAAACAGGAATTGTATCATTGGTGTGGTGAGGAAAGTGGAAAGTTGTATTTAGACATATGTGTATATTTTTTTTTAAAATCATTGTAGGCTTTGGTTTCATTGTTATTCCCCACTTCTTATCGCTGTAGTGTCATGTTTTGCATTGAAGCTTGGCAGACAGAGCAAGAGGAGGAAGATTTACATCTGCAGAAGCCTCGAGGCTAATCCTAACCCTAAAACTAACCCTTGTTTCTTGCTTAAAATGGTTTAAAATCATGATTAATTACATTAGAGCATTTTAGAATATCTGTCATAGATCCGACAGTCCTAGATAGATGGTGGTTCTGCTATGATTTGAGGAATTTAATCATGAGTTTTAACACTCAGATGATTGTTAGTCTGAGAATTGATTTTTAGGATTTTATTTCTTACTTTTTAAAGCCTTTATGGCACCAAAATCCAGATTGTAACTGCTGCCTCCACAGCAGCCAGTGGGACGCCTGATATCCTCACGCAGGAGCATGCGGATCGTTTACCTCGTAATTAAAAAAAACAAAACAAAACGAAAGATGACCAAACATCTGCTGTTAAACTTTATCTCGCTTTGTCGCTATCTTCTTTTAAATCACAGTGAAATACTTACTCATATCATAGGGTCTCCTTAATATTTATATTGTTAACATAACCCATTTTATTTTTAGAACTTTAAAAATGTTAAGGTTAGTTTTAAATAGATTGTATGATGAGCATTATGGTCTGATTAAAAAAAAAAAAAAATCCATCCAACAGTCAGAAATGTCTTCCTTCTGTTTTCCTCTTTGTTGACGATGATGGATCGGTGTAGCTGCCGTGCATCGTGCACACCCAGACATGTCTGTGATGGTTCTATGCGGAGGTGCAACATGAAACTATAGCAATATTATATTAATGGGGAAATTACTGTAGATAAAAATCACCTTGACTGGTAAGCTGTCTCATCGCCCATTAGCATATTAGCTGTTCTAGAATTTTCATGAAGTTGATGATGTTCATTTGGATGCTTTCAGTGGGGAAAACGTTTCAGCTCATCATCCAAGTGACTTCTTCAGTCTTGATCATGAAACCGACCCCAAGGCCTGCCTGCCGGTCAGTGGTGTCGGTCGTTACGCAACTGTGCTGTTTCTAAGGTTGGGGAAACCGGCAATCAGATGAGACTGAAGAATCACATTTTTAGGGTTTTCCTTACCTGGATTCTTGAGCATGCATCAAACACCTTCAAAGACACTTCATCAATCAGAAGCAGCAGTGCTTACTGAATAATTAATAAAATTAACGAAGATAAATGCAATCTTCTCTTTTATTGGTGCCCTATTACGCTTTCTTCACAAAGTTATCCATTCATTTAGGGGCAGTCTTCTTTTGCACAGGTAGCAAAACCAAAGATAAGGTTTTATTTAAATCCTTTGTCATTTTTCTGTTAGCTGTTTTGTTCATTTGCTTATCAGCACAAGTTTCCTCTTCCACTTCAACAGCAAGCAGCAGCAGGTGCTCACATTTTATATGAGGCGCCATGAGATCGCGTTGCCTCAGATGCAGACGCCTAATGTAGTCTGCAAAATGGCCGTCTTGCAGGTGGCATTTGATGTGACCCCTCTTTACTCTGAAAATCTACAGAGGTGATAGACAGGGCAAAGTTAGCGCGACGCATAAAGTCAGAGTAGCCACAGGAACGGGAAGTGTTATTTTTTTAATGCAGCTCTGACCCAAAGTAAGCATAGTGAGCAATAAACAACCGGTGTTACGTACGATATTGTTACGCTGTTTGAACTCAGTGCAAGATTTGCAGACTCAACAAATCTTATATGAAATGTAGTATTTTATATTGAAGTGTTTTCTGAATGTAAATACATGCAAAAATGAAGCAATTATGAATTAATGGTATCAAAATTAGGGGTTGATTTCACTGAATTGATTTCATGAAATAATGTAAGAATTTTAATTGTAAGGATTTTAAGAACTTGAACTTTAAGCTTTCGTGCATCCCCTCACATTCAAGAAAAACTGAACCCCTTCTATATTTGTGTTACCCCTCCACTAGAACCCACCCCTTTCCTGCTGGGCTCCTAAACCTCATAAATCCACAGAAAATCACCATAGAAAATACAAAATGTCCTCAGTAGCTGAGTTTCCACTATGCCGAATGTCCAAATTGTGGGGGAAATTGCTGTGGGGAATAAGCTCTGCAGGTTTCTAGTCTCACCTGACCTCCCTGCCAGGTCTCCGCTCTAGATTTGGCAACAGTCTAAACACGTCCTCCTCCACCTCCTCGCCCACGTAATGACAGTGACAGATGGATTGTGCTCTTGGACTGACGGCTCCCGGGGAGTTTCACAGACCCTGAGAACAACACATCTTGTTATATTGACATTAACTGTGTATAAAGATGACTCTTGTCAAAATGCATAAAACAAAGTTTCTCGGGACTCAATAGTCATGGGCCAAGGTCACGTGTGTCTTATTTTATTGGTTGTGTTGCTCCTCTGTTGAAGGAACTTTCCACTGCAGGAAATATTGTTGAATGTTTCTGCCACATTTGTGTTATTAGGAACATCCCTAGGAAAGATTTACACTTATGTTTGTTTCAGGTGTGTGTCTCTGTTACCTTTGAGAGCAAAAAAAAAAAAAGACGATGCTTGACCAAAATACATTCTCTATCCACGCACTTTCTTTCTCACTTTCTTTAATATAAGCTATTGGTGCCTTTAGGAACTTTTTGATTCTACATGTATAAAATTCTGCAATTGTCATCCAGTTCATAGGAATCTATTAAAGTAGCTTTGCATGATTAATGGATCAAAATAATACTTATTTTTCTTATACTGGGTCTTGATGCGGCCCCTTAGTTTATCCACAGTCTGAAACAAGCTCCTCTCCCTCTATGCTATACAGCCAAACTGGGGAAAATGGTGTCCAGCATGACCACAAATTATTGTGGGTGTGTGCACTGAACTTGTGATCATGTTGCCTTTGAAATGGGTGCTTAGAAGATGGGGACCGGGGCACATGAACTACTTAAGACTGAGTCAGTGTGCAGTCAGTTTGTGATTAAATAGGGTCAGGTTGGTAATTACATGCAATCTGATTGGGTAACGTGCTGATTGACTAATAAATCAGTACAAATTGCAAATCTGTTGCCCTCTACATACACAGAAATTCACATTAACTACTTATATTCAGAGTCCAGCCAGAACCTCATAGATTTGAATTAGAAATTAAGAAATTCCTCCAGAAATGGTTACATAGTTGCTGCAGGATGGCAATTTAACTGCAAAATGAAGTAGGCACTTGACAACTTTGCTTTTATATAGGAATATATACATGATACTCATCTAAGCAGACTGACTTTGATTGATTGCAATTTGTTGGCAATCTGTCTGCGTTTATAAATTTAGATGGCAATTAGACTAGTGAAGGTTTACAGTTGTCTGAGAATGATTGTAGTCAGTCTGTCAGATAACAATTCTCTGGAGACGTGAAGTCACCTTGTGATTGAAAGTGGTTTCCCAGAGGTTGAGGGTGTTTCACGCTCAACCTCTAGGCAACCAGTTGGTTGCTGCAACTATTTGCAAGCTGATTAAGAAAAGACTCAACGCGGTCATTTTGCAGCTATTAATTTTTTCCTTTCCTTAGTCACAAGGAGGTTGCCGTTTGATGTTTACTCTAACGTGCTTGAGCCCTTAAGCCAACTTTCTTCTGATTGGCTGCCCATTGCAAACAGAAAGTTTGAACAGCAGGTGGGTTGGGCTTCTGTGCTCAGTCAGAGCTGTATGCTTAAGATGACCATGTTAGGGATTTCACCTCTCATTTCCGTCATTAAGAGCCAGAAGTAGAAGGATGTGTCTGAAATGGAGCACTTGAAGCAGTCTGAAGCCTGAGCTTTCAGATCCCAGGGATTACTTGAACATATGGTGACTTTATTATTTAAAACTTAATGTGAGCATCCACATTATTTTGTATTATACACTCCCCATAATGCAAACTAGCTGCTCTCCTCTGAGTAGGTTGTAGAGGTTATTTTAAAATAAGCCATACTTCTCAAATGTTTAATTTCTAAACAGAAGGAGCTTTTAAGGAACTTTATCCAACCTAAATATCCTAAAACTGATTGAAAAAACATATATAAGATAGTACTGAATCACTGTCTGTGCACCTGCAAGAAGACACCCATAGCATTCCCTGCCAGGATGTCCTTACAAGTGAGGAAAAACTGACCACACATTTTGGCCTTTCTTTACGCAGATCATGTCCAGAATGAAGAAAATTACGCCCAAGCGCTGGACAAGTTTGGCAGCAACTTCATCAGCCGGGACAACCCCGACCTGGGAACAGCCTTTGTCAAGTTCTCTTCCCTCACCAAGGAGCTCTCTGCCCGTCCTGAAGAACCTGGTGAGTCCAGCATGTCAACACTCAAAAGTGTCATTAAAATAAATGGCTTAGAGAGCCTTTAGGGCTGGCCCTCTCTTCACAAGGATAGAAAGAGGAATCCTTTCCACACACGGCTTACTTTTCCTGTCTTCGTGTGGATAAGTGGGTTAAGGCTTGGGGTTAGGGCTCAGATTAGGATTAAATTAGTTTAAAGGTAGAGAGTGGAGAAAGCAGAAAGGTTTAGATGAAGCAAGTAACACCAGAGTTATGTGTCTGTACAGGTTCCAGCTGAATAATACATGTTCATCAATCTCTACTCTTGTATAAAATTCGCCTACGCAGTCGAAACCGTAATCACGGCCGGAGAGTATAGCTGACTGCGACTTTATCCACCTCAGGGCCTTGTATTTTTATTTATTTTTTTCCCTTCCAGACGGGCTCTTATCTGCCTGCCGTGGATTTCCCCTGACGTTTCAGTTGAATAATGTGTCCTGTTTGAATCCTCTGTGAGTGATTGTTGTTGGAAGGAGAGCCAGACCCCGCTCCCTCTCGCTTTCACGCTCTCCTCGCTTCCTGTGTGGCTGACAGCGAGATTAAACTCCATAAATACACTTGGCAGCACCAGGAACAACTGCATGCACGTTTGTGTATGTGTGTGTCCATGTGGAAACCACCTTAAATCGCTCACCTGCCTGAGCTGCCCGCATACTGAAACTGAAATTATCTGTGTCCGTTCCTGTCTCCGTATGCCTCTTGCCTTTAGTTCATTTCATTGAGTGCATTTTTCAGACTTCAATAATGGTACCTTGAGGGCAGCTGGTATATGCGTGTACTACAAATGAGTATTGACGAGTAGCGCTTGCCCTAGATGTCCTACATGTGCCATCAACTGAAATTTAAGGATTTTGCAAACAGAGAAAGCCAGCTTTCCTGTATCATCTTCTCCGTTTTCCTTCTGAGAAGACAGTGACAGTTTCCAGGACGGCTGTTGGAGCACATCGGCAGCCGGCCAGTGAAAGATTGATTCTGACATTAGCCATATGCAAGACAGGCACTTAAGAAGCACATTAGCGCCCATTAAGCATTGTTTACTTCCTTGACCGCTGCAGTGTGTCGGCGTGGACTTGGCTAATAACAACAGGGACTTAAATGCTCAGCAGTGTTGTGAACGACCTTGCTGATCCTAATGGTTAGAGCTGCCGAGCCTAGCCATGGCAACCCGAGCTGCTGCAAACGTCTTTTTCTTTTTTTTTTTATTAGACTGACTTGCATGTGTGCTGTTTTTTGGCAGGAGTTTTCCTATTGTGTTTGCTCATTTCTTTAGTCAGCTGCAGCAGGAATGTGTTGATAAAGTGCAGTGAAGGTTAAAAAACAAGGCTGGTGCTGTTTTTTCTCTCCCCCCCTCTCAAATCCAAAGATCCTCACTGAAGATGTGATGCTTTAAAGCTGCAATAATCCATGATGTTATATTGATGAGATCGAAGGCCTGTACGTAAAGTGGAAGGGGTGGTTTGTATTTATCTGTAGGAGTGTTTTAGCATCTTTCAGCTCATTTATTTTTCTAGTCTCACGGCCCACACTTTGGTTTTCATTCATGCTCTCTACTTTCATCAAGACAGATTCTTTATCAATTTGCTTATAGATTTTTCTTCTTCTTCAGTGTGAGGGGAAAATAGGTCTATTTTTAGCTTTCAGTGAACATAATGTAGAAGGCTTGTATGTGAGGTGTGCAAAAACTCCACTGCCATGTTAGATGCAACTAATCCTGATTTACCGAGCGAATTGGAACTGGTTGTCAGTTCCCATTACAGTCTAGCTCCCAGTAAAGTTGTATTAAACACTCCCTGACCCAGTAGCAGACAGAGTTGGCGATTTGCGGCTTTTAGCAGGTAAACTGCGCAGTGCTAACTGGAATAGTGGAAACCAAAAGCGGATCTAAAAGGGGGGAATAAATATTGGATGTTTTTGCACACACGCGATGGCTCTACTTCCCAGCTTTGGATGTTTGATGGTGTGAGCCACAAAACTGGCACTATTCTGGTGGCATGTGCTAATTTTATTTTATCTCTTTGTAAACTTCTACTGGTAAGAGTAGATGCTACTATTAGGCCCTAATTGTAGACCCTGATAAAATTGTCCACCCCTGCACTAAGACAGTCATGAGAGAAGTGTGACAGGTACTCTCCCACTTCTGCAGCCGTGCAAACACTGAGCTGCAGCTGATTGAACGATCACCTCCTGTGGGCTTTCTTCAGTATGGTATCCAGATGTAACCAGCATGACTGATTACTTGCAAACATTCTTGTATGATGCAAAAAAAAAGTCCAGCGAAATATGTTTCTGAAAACATCTGTGGTGATGAAGAAGTTGAAGCCTGACAACGAATCGATTCAAAGTTTGTCATGAGTGCCACCTCAAATGTTTCCATATCAGATGCCATTTATTTGCATAAAACAATCTAGACTTCATGCTTTTATATACTTTATGCAAATGCCCCGTCTCTGGAAATGCAGCCCCACAATACCAGAATGAGTTGCATGGCTGGTTACGTAGACAGTGAATGAGAAGCATGGAAGTGACAGATCCCGTGGACACAGTTAACACCCACCAGGCAACCTAAGATGTGTCTAAACATTAATGTTGGTGGTGTGTGTAATATGTACAGCCAGACTGTTACTTGTTTATTTTTGGAGTTTTTTGGGCTGATGTTGATACTGATTTTTATGTCCCGCCATCTGCACAGCTGTGATGCTGCTGTGCTACAAGTCCTGAGACTATTAGAAATAATGGAGTGGAGCTGCTCTGCTTGTCAATAATGTGTTGACGCCATTATTATTATTTTCTATTTGGCAGCATTTACCCCAAGTTTCTTCCTCTGTATAATATTCAGTCCATTATCAGCATATATGGACAACATATACGCTGATACCAACATATCTGTGGCAAAAGCTGTCTATAATGTGTGTGTTTGTGTATTTGTTTGCAAACTCAGGACCTATTTTCAGCTGAGGGTTACAGTAAATAATCATTTGATTTTCTCGTCATTTAAGGTTTAGTTGCAAGATTGTAACCTACAGTTATGGTTTAAAATAAACAACAAAAAACTATAACTCACCATGCACATGAGTAAGGAACATTTCACCCAGTGTTTTTAATACTTTTGGACAGATCTATGGCACAGAGGAGTGAGTTATATCGAGCTTTGGCTGCACAGACAATGCTTGTTTGTAATATAATTTTATTGTTGGTTCTTCTTGTGGTTTTACTTGGCAGTCCCTTTAACGTCTGCCTCTCACAGTATGGTATGATAGACGAACTATGTTGTTTCTCCTCATTATAAATCTGCATCCATCCTCTCCCTCTTCCTCCTCTTGTCTCTTTCAGCTCCAGAGCCTCAGCCACAATGTGATCTTCACCCTGGACTCGCTGCTGAAGGGTGATCTGAAAGGTGTGAAAGGGGTAAGATTTACTCTAAAACTATTTCTCTTCCTCCTCCTTCTGTTTGTTTTTTTATTTGTCTTTCTCTGTCTTGAGTCTTCTGGGCCCTCTAATTGCACATCTCAGGAGGGCATGGCACATCTCTCTGTCCATTTCAACTTGTGCGCCTGTGCATAAGAGGGGGGAGTTTAGAGAAGAACTCTCCATTTAAAAAGATCACACTGTAAATCTCCCAGAAGTAAACACTGCTTTTGTGTTGCGTTTGAGGCGAATAACTGGGCCATGAACTCTTGATGTTTGAGGTACAAGGAGGGGCGTGGGTGCTCGTTGGGCACCGAGGCCATAAATTGTGAGTGTAGCGACGCATTTGCTGGGCCTCAAGCAGCGATCCAACTCTTCAAATAACTCCGTCCCTCCTGTGACCTCTTTGTAGTTTGCTGATTCTTGGTCTTCTTGTTTCTGCAGGACATAAAGAAGCCCTTTGACAAAGCGTGGAAGGACTACGAAGCCAAGTTGTAAGTGGATAACTTAAGTGTGCTGTTGTATTTGCACTGTTTATCATTATGAATCGATCATTACTGATATTGCAGCAATGCTGCTGGGGCTCTTAAGGAGTAACATAGAAGTTACTGCACACAAACCTAATGTGAACTAAAGATAAAGTCACTAGGAGAAATGCAGCCACGTAATGACTTGTCCTTTGTTTTGTGTTAGTACAAAAATAGAGAAGGAGAAGCGAGAGCATGCCAAGCAGCACGGGATGATCCGCACCGAGATCACTGGGGCTGAAATCGCAGAGGAAATGGAGAAGGAACGGCGTCTCTTTCAGCTCCAGATGTGTGAGGTAAGCCTTAATTTACCTCTAACAGCTCTCTATTTGAAGGAGACTAGTATTCGAGCACCAGTTCTCAAACCTTTTCTGCTATGCCCCAACTTTAGAAGATGGAAAAAAAATTCAGACCCCATAGTTTTTATCAATTAGAAACAATAAAGATCCAAAAACAAAACTGAATAATTGTGACCAAAGAATGGGGGGGGGGTGTTCCAGTCACAAATAAAAGGTCTTATCTTAGTGGGATAGATGGTGTAAAAAATACACCAACATATCCACTTCTGTCTTTTACTTAAAAAAAAAAAAAAGGATCCAAGTTGAATTTTAGTGAAATGAAGGCCAGCAAAGAATCATCAACAAACTATTGTTTATTGAGATTTCCAAATAAATTAAATGATTTATTCAACTTCATTCAGTTCATATGTTTCCTCTGTTTGGCTACATCCTACCAGAACCACTGTATTATGGTGTGTTCACATCAAACACAGGGTTTAGCCGAATAGCCACTCCAGCAGCCAGAGGGACGAGGAGGAACACAACTGAGACCTGGAATTAAGTTACAGAAACACATTTTCCAAAATTACCATGAAGTCCTTTTTTCTTCTGCCTCTATATAAAAGCAAAGTTCAACCACAGAGCTCAAACAGGGTTGGTAAGCTTGTTCATCAGTGGCGTCGGGAGGATCCACAGCCTGTGTGGGGGAGAATCCCAGCTGATGGGTTTTGCAACATAGGGTGTTTTTTTGTGTTTTTGTGTTTTGTTTTTTTTGCCAAAGTTCAAATATTTTCACCACCACGTGCCACAGACTGTAGGTTCACATTGCACGAAAACTTTACGTTAGAGTTGTGTCAGCACAGGAATACGCACAGATACCATGAAGGTTAAAAATAAAACATCCAAGCAAACAAACTGAAAAAGGAATGGCGCAACTCATTGTGACCGAACATGCAAAACATCTACAAAAACATCCGTAAACACTACGTATGCAAACAGCCCCTTGTCAACACTACAGTACAAACTCAACATGTTGTGCACAGCCAGTGCAAAAACTGATGGAATTATGAACAAAGAAAAGTACCATCAGGTTTTGATCCACTATCTGGGCGGCATCTGGTTGGCAATAGCTTCATTTCCCAGCATGACTATGATCCAAAACACACTACCAATGCAGTAAAAGCATACCAGGATAGAAAAACACCCAGTGTAACACTGTCAGTCATAGATTGGCCTCCCAAGAGCCCGAACATTAGTGAGAGGATCATCTTGATGAAACAAAAAGGCAGCCAACATCCAAAGAAGAGCTTTAAATGTCCTTCAAGAAGCCTGGAGAACTATTCTTGAAGACTGCTTAAAGAAGTGACAAGAAAGCTGCCTAAGACAGTTCAGGCTGTTCTGAAGAACAAATATGGTCACACAAAATATTAACATTCAAGCTCATTAGAATTGTGCAAACTCTCCTTTTCCTTTTTATACTGTATTTCCATGTGTTTTTGCATGTTTCAATAAATTGCTGTACAGATTTCCCATTTTCCTAGGAAAATATTTTAAAAAATGAGGGGTGGCTCAAGACTTTAGCGCAGGACTGTGCATCACCTGACAAGCCACATACGTTGGCAAGTTGAAAGTCGGGATCCTTGAGTTTCTTCTCGTTAATGGTGTATTTAAGCAGAATTTTAAGTAGCAATATCTGTGGGTTGATTTGAGTTATTTGTATGTGCAGCAACATGTAGGATTTCAGTTGCACTAAAAGATACAGCTGTACCTCCAATAATGCAAGAGACAGGCATGTATTTTTTGTCTTTGTCAGCACTGGAGCTGAACTGGTTGTTACAGTGATTGCATGTCAGAGGATATGATTTAGAAGAGGAAAAAGTTGATGACATAAGTTAGATATTTGAGCTCTTACTAAACAATCAAACGTTTGTCTTTTAAGTGCTCTCAGATGTTCATCTGGTGCCGTGAACATCTTTGCTGTTAAACATCTTGTAACTCTGTTTGATATTAGTGCACAAAGACTGAACTTAAAGAAATCTGACAGCCAGAATTAAGTGTAAAACAATTGCGAGCTCCTTATGTGCCCATGAGAATCAGAACAAACTGTTAGAGCTCACTCTGCTCTGCCAAAACCGTCTCTAGTGGTGGGTGGCTATGACGCCTACGTGACGTTTTATCCTGGTAGGATTTTTTACATAATGGACCAATGGCTGGTGCACTGCTGTTGGCTGTGTGAATTATTCACTACAAAACTCACTGCAGTTCTTTTGTGCCCTGCCATGCTCATCTGCCCCCTTCTCACTGTGGCTCTCAAATATTTTCTTGCCTACATTTCCCACCTGTCTTCCAACTTATTCTGTTACAAAGCATGTACTGAATGGCTGATCAAATCATATTTAATTACCAGTGATGTTTTCCAGTGACTTCTAAAGCTAGACATGAGCTAACATGAGAATATTAAAAATCTCTTTGAGGCTGAGCTAAATGCTAAAAGCTCAAGTACACCATCTTTCAAATCTAAGGTTTTACGTATCAGGACATAATAAAAATAACCATCCTTACCAGATGCTGAAATTATTTAAATACAACTTCAGATGAATAGCAACACATGATCTATAATACCGTGTCATTACTCATTAAGAAAAATTAAGCCGAATTACAGAAACAATGGGTGAAAAACTAAGTACACCTTTACAGCTTCTACAGGAAGCAGACGATTTGGCGGTTTGCTGGTCTGGAGCATTCAGATGTGCGTTAATAAAGTGCAAAGGAGGAAAGACATCAGCTACAATTAGGAAAAAGACTGAACAAGTGTAGCTTGTTTGGAAGGGTTGCCAGGAGGAAGCCTCTTCTCTCTAAAAAGAACATGGCAGCATGGCTAAGTGTTACAAAATTGCATTTGAATAAACCACAACGCTAATGTGATAATGTCCTTTGGACAGATGAGACTAAAGTGGAGATGCTAGACCATAATTTCACAGCTTCATGTTTGGAGAGACCCAAACACAGCATATCAGCACAAATAACTCACACCATCTGTCAACACGGTGGTGGAGGGGTGATGATTTGGGCTTGCTTTACAGCTACAGGACCGGAGCGCCTTGCAGTCATTGAGTCGACCATGAACTCTTCTGAAATTCTATGGTGAGACCTTTAGAGAACTGTGTGTCATGATGATGTGAGACACCAATAAAGTCTTAGAGAAAACCATTACTTCAAGTTATTGCTGCTAAAGGTGGTTTTATAAGCTGTTAAATCACAGGGTGTACTTAGTTTTTCACATATTGCTTTTGTATGTTGGCTTAGTTTTTGTTAAATAAGTGGAACAGTGTGTTGTGTGTTGTTTGCCTATGGGTATATTTAAACAATTTTAGAGCCTGGTACAGGCCAGATTATTTTTGATTATGTCCTGATACATAAAACCTTAGTGTAAGAGGGTTTCTTTTCTTTTACACATTACTGTATATGCTAATGTTTCACAGGTAGTTTCACCAACTCCCTCAGTATGCTAAAAATTCCTTATCTTATAATAGTTTTGGCTCTACTAGTAACAGCTTTTAATGGGCTAATACCAGCTGCTAATCCTCTTGGCTGTTCTGTTCAGTTTTTGGAGACGCTAGCATGCGTTTGACCTCAGTGTCACTTTGATTAATATTTAGATTTTTTTCTGGCTTCATAAAAACGTGCTTTTTGGAAACTAATCTTGCTCAGGTCCCCTTATAAAGTTTATTAAGATGGTATTTTGTTAATCGTGTGTGTTTCACTGACAACTTCAGCTGCATATAGCCAGTGCCCAATGGAGTGAGCTCAACTAATCAAGTTTATTTTCACCTCTGAATGTCTTACAATTAAATTCATGCTGTTCTTACACTTAGACATAGCATTATTATCAGCAGGAGTCGTTTGCTCCTTCAGTATGCAAATCAAACATTTGCATGCAGCAAAACGTCTGCAGGACAAACCAAGGTAAAAATAAACCTCGATTAGCTGAGCACTCATCACAATATTTTGGCTTTGTGTGTTGTTTGACTCATTTGAATGCAAAAGAAATTATGTTGATGTTGACTTTTCTGGGACTTTAGAAGCTCAATAGTTTCCTCCCTTTTTTTAGCTACACAGTATATATCTATGTGAGATCAGCTGAAAATGCTGGTACCAAAGGAGCGTAAGGAGTAAATTAAAAACTTACACTTATTAATACATTGGACTTTGAGGTTTTATTAAGTATTTTAATGTCACATCAAAAGTTTAATGAATTAGATAAGTGGTAAATTAGATTCAGAATGGAAAGGAAGTGAAAAAGAATTAGTACATTAGGTTCAATTTTTTGAAGAAATAAAATACTTCAGAAGATTTGTATGATTTTTTTTGATTAAATTACAGTTGTTTACTTGGATTCCTGAACAGAAAAAATAGTTTCAAAATGTCAAAAATAAAGTATTAAAAAAAAGGAACTAAAGTTATAGCTTAAAAGCTGACCTCTGTATAGCCCTGTAAGAAAAAGGAGTCTTTCATTCATTTCAACCTACAGAGAAGCTTTAGATTTGTGATGCTATTTATGATGCTATATATTTATACATGCTTCCTTTAGGCAGTATTATTAGACAACATTGCATAAATTTTCATTGCTATACAGATGATACCCAGCTTTATCTATCCATGTATCAAGATGACACACACCAATTAGCTAAACTGTAGGAATGTCTTAAAGACATAAAGGCCTGGATGACCTCTAATTTCCTGCTTCTGAATTCAAATAAAACTACAGTTATTGTCCTTGGCCCTACAAACCTTAGAAACATGGCATTACCTTTGCCTCCAGTTACACTGTGAGAAATCTTGGAGTCATTTTTGACCAGGATTTCTCCTTTAATGCACATATTAAACAAATATGTAGGACTGATTTCTTTCATTTGCACAATATTTTTAAAATTAGAAACATCCTGCCTCAGATTGATGCTGAAAAGCTTATTCTCATGCATTTATTGCTTCTAGGCTTGACTGTTGTAATTCATTATGGTCAGGTTGTCAAAAAAACTGCCTGAAAAAAACTTCAGCTGATCCAAAATGCTGCAACAGGAGTACTAACAGGGACTAGAAGGAGAGAGCATATTTCTCCCATATCAGCTTCTCTTCATTTGGGTATCTGTTAAATCCAGAATTGAATTTAAAATCCTCCTTAATCAGGCCCCATTTTATGTTAAAGACCTCATACTACTGTATCACCTCAATAGAGCACTTTGCTCTCAGACTGCTGGCTTACTTGTGGTTCCTAGGATACTTAAGAGTAGAATGAGAGTCAGAGCCTTCAGCTTTCAGGCCCCTCTTCTGTGGAACCAGCTCCCAGTTTGGATTCGGAACACCCTCTCTGTTTTTAACATTAGGTTTAAAACTTTCTTTTTAATCACACTTACAGTTAGGGCTGGATCAGGTGACCCTGAACCACCCCTTAGTAATGCTGCTGGGGGCTTCCCATGATCCACTGAGTTTTCTTCATCATTCACTTCTTTTCTTACTCTATGTATTTATACACCACACTGCATTTAATCATTAGTTATTAATCTCTGTCTCTCTCTTCCACAGTGTGTCTTTTGTCCTGTCTCCCTTTCTCACCTCCAACCAATCTTAACAGATGGGTGACCCCCTGACCCTGGTCCTTTCGGAGGTTTCTTCCTGTTAAAAGGGAGTTTTTCCTTCCCACTATCACCAAGTGCTTACTCATTAGGAGGTCGTCTGATTGTTGTTGTTTTTGTCTGTAATTATTGTAGGGTCTTTGAAATGACTACAATTGTGATTTTGCACTATGTAAACAAAATTGAATTGAAATATGATCATCTGCAGATTCAACACAGTGCTTCCGTTCATGTTGTGTTTCATACACTGCTGCAGAAATGTTTGAACCAGCGCTTGAAAGAGATTTATCTTCCAGTAGACCATCACATTATCCAATTTAGCAGTCCGCCTCCAGTTGATGCTAGATGCCAAAGACGAGTTGTAGCTCCCACATTACATTAGCTCTGACTTCCTCTTTCACTGGCTTGCTCAGTCCCAGATTTGATTTTAAAATTCTTGAGAGTATTGCACGTTTGTGCTGATTCATGTTGATTTGCTTTGTCCTCCCAGCCTTACAGGAGTCCTCTGAGCAGGATAAAATGTCTTTGTGGTTTTGGCAACTTGTTTTTAAGCCAGCCTCACTGAAAACAGTAGCTTGATGACTTTGTGGTTTCAAGAATATATTTATGTAAAAAAAAACAATCTGAAAGCACTATAATGAGAATATAACTGGCTTGCTTCTGTGAATAAATGATCAGTTTCAGGCCAAATATAGCTCAGAGTAGAGGCTGAATGCAAGGAGTTTGAAAATTGGAGAACCCACTGGCTGCTGATGTGCCTGTGGACTCATTAATATTTATATTCAGAGATGTCAAGCCACTTCAGATAATGTATGTCATGAGCTGGCTGGGCGATGGATTTTTATGTCTTCATTATTGTTTCATAGTGTTGTGCAGATGTGCTGTGAGATGAGAGAAACTGCATTTAGGGAGGTTCCTGTTACTGTGTCTCAATTATAACTGGCTTTACTTTTGCATAACTCTTGGATCAGATTCCTTTATTCACCTTGATTATGTAACTTTCATCAGTGGAATTTAAAACGGATGGTGTTTTTGTATTTTTTTTTTAAAAAAAGGTGATTTATCCATGTGCTGAAGCATTTTGTAAAATGCTCTACCCCAAAGAAAGAAGAGCTACAATAATCATTAGTCAGAAATCCCTTAGATCAACAGTCACAAAGGCTCGAAATATCACTGCAGCTGTTGTTGTGTGCAGGGCAGTTGCTGCAGTCAGTGGTACAATCTGTTCATCCCACTTAACCTCATTTCTCTCTGTTGCGCGCTCTCACACTTGCTTGCTCGCGCTTTCGCCATTACTCAATCACCAGATTACAGGATGCTCTCACTCTCTCACCCTTTTCATCCCACGCTGCCAGTGAAGGAGTGCGGAAAGGCAGGGCTCAGCAGGCCGCATTATACTCTGCCCAGACACGGCAGCAGTGCGAACGTCGCTGCTCATTCACACAAAAGAGTCCAAACGCGCACATGTGGCAGCTCTCTCCAAAACACTGAACCTACACAAGCCGCACACAAAATGTGGATAATCTTCCATCCAACAGGCACTGTGAGGCAAACGATGGGGGGGGGGCACCATGTGCGTGCATGCACACACACATCCGCGCATACACGTGCACTCACGCATATGCTAATGCACACATGCGTCCGAAAACAATACGGGGAGCAAATTGAAACTGTATGTTGGCATCAGAAGCTTTAGGGAGGTATTGTGTAGTAGATTAAAATTTCCTGTGGAGCTGAAAGTGGTCTTTAGCTGTGACTCTTTATAAATCTCTGTGGATTGGCACACTGAAGGATTAGTTTGAGATTAAGATCCTCTTTTATTTGTTTGTGTGGTGGGAGCATCATCTGAAGGCATTTGCTCTGAATGCAGACACCCAGACAGAGCACAAAGCCTACAAAGCACTTTCTCTAAAGGCAGTTTTTTTTTGTTTTTTTAAAAAAAATAATGCAAATGTAAAATATTTCCCAACACTCTTTGAAACTTTATTTAGATCAAGGCAGAGGAATGGTACTCTCCTGCTCTACAAGGCATTTTTCACAGTGTTTGTCTGGTCCCAGTTCCCACAGTGTCAAGGCAGGCTTGGCTTGCACATCAAAGGTCTCATGAACATATGTGCACTCAGATGTGATTATCATAATGCAAAGTGCACATGTTACAAGTGTCTAAGGCAAAGCAGAAGCTTTTACTGTCTGTGGAACAGCGCTGGCATGTTATACCTCATTAAACCCAGAAATCCTTTAAACATACCCTACATTTCAACTCATGCCTGAACTCTGCTTCTCCTCTTCTTGCAGTACCTGATCAAAGTAAACGAGATCAAGACCAAGAAAGGAGTGGACCTCCTCCAGAACTTTAATTAAGTATTACCACGCACAGTGCAAGTAAGTACTACCTTAATCCCCCTAACCCATATGTAACGCTTTCCTGGCATGTCCATCACACCCACTAAGAAAACTCTCTCAAAAGAAGTAGGTTGCTGCCTCACTCTGTGTTATGTGCAGCTCTTGATGTCAATTTTCTTGCTCCTGTATGAATCACAGCTCTGCAGGGTGCACAGTAACATATATATATATATATATATATATATATATATATATATATATATATAAAATAAATATGCACAGGTCTTCACAAAGATATGTTCTGACAGCTCTAGGGTTTGGGGGGGTAAATAAAGTGGGTGCTCTTGGCGTCAGAACTGTGGCCCATAACAGGATGACAGATTGTCTTTGAGAGTTGCTATTTCCTGTCATAATACTGGGACAAAACAATACACTTCCCCGCTAATCTGTCCAACCTGGGCCTTGATGGAGAGAAAAACTGCAGTGGTGATGGATTAGAAGCATAAGGTTGCCGGATGGAGAGCTGAGGAAAATGCGATTGCTCACAGCTCGAGAGGAAGGACGCAGTTTGTGTTCACTTTGGCTTTTTTTGATTTCTATAATTAAGAAACTTACAAAACATCTTTTTGCATGCAAAGTAAACCTGTTAGAAGCTGTAGCATTAGATTAACATTTTCCTCATTTTTGCAATAAAATAAACAGTAGTCATAATGGGTGTCAAGTATTACATTACACATTAAGGCCCAGTTCCCCGTACAGGGATTATGTCTAATCCTGGACTAAATATTTTTTCCTATTGTGGTCTTCATTGACGTTTTCCTTTTAGTCTAGGACCATGCTTAATCCATGAACGGGAAACCGGCCATAAAAGTAAGTAAAATGAATCCACTGCTAACTATGTAGCACTGCAAAATGTGCAAGAAGTCAAAGGAGGTGAATCCTTCTCTAAAACTGCAGTATAAACACTTAAACTGTGCATTCTGACACTTTGCAAAGTCAACAGTACTTGACACAGAGAGCAGGCTGGAGTGGGAGGAGAGATGTGGGATCCTCAATGCAGAGGCTGAAAGAAAACAAGCAAGAGGGAGAGAGGTGGCAGCGAAAATGATGAAAAGAAGGAAAGGAGATGTATGTTTTGAAAAGAAGAAAGCGTCGGCAGAGAGAAAGATAGAGGTCATTAGTGGTGATTTGCTGCCGCAGAGCTGTATCGAGGTGTGTACTGCTGACACATCTGTAATGGATTTCAGGATGTACTAAGCACCTCTGCAAATCTGCCCAGCCAGAACGAGCCCTGCTATACATCGCATTGCCTGTCTCTCTCTCCCTGTCTCTCTGTCTCTCTCCCTGTCACTCTCCCTGTCTCGCCGATAGGAGCTCACTGTAACACATGACATTTGATCACATGATCTGCATCTGGATGAATTTTAATGTCAGTGAAGTTCACGCATCATCTCTGTCCTCCAGTTTCTTCCAAGATGGCTTGAAGACAGCGGATAAGCTGAAGCAGTACATCGAGAAGCTGGCAGCTGATCTCTACAATGTAAATACTCTTCTCTTCCCTCTGGTTTTGTCTCATTCTCATTTAAGGGTTTCATTTTTCAGAGAAACTTTTGAATGTTGTCCTGAGATTTGCACCCGCTGTCATGATTCACAAATTCTGGGAAAATACTAGACCTCACTTATCCAAAGAGGACAACATTTGGGAAAACGTAACCCGCACTGTCCTGATTTCTCCCAGTAAATGTGATTATCAGGCACTCTTAAATTAAATGTATTGGGAAATATAATTACAGTTTTTGGGTGTAACACCTTGTCTTGAAATTTTCCTGACATCAGCCACTTTTGGATCAGACATTATTATCCCTCTCTATTTTCCTGTTGTTATCTTTGCTTCACTTTTCCGTTTTTCTATTCACAGATCAAACAAACTCAGGACGAGGAGAAGAAGCAGCTGACTGCCCTGCGAGATCTGATCAAATCCTCCCTCCAGTTGGACCAGAAGGAGGTAAGCAGGTCACGCCCTTCCACTGGAAGCCAAATTTAAACCCACAACTTGCCAGGCCAGTGCAAAATCAGCTAGACTGGGTTGAAAGCAGGCCTGACTCAGTAATCCCAGTCATACTGAAACCTCCTTTTCACGTCCTCTCACTCTGGCCACCACCAAGTTTGGAGCTTGTCTCCAGCAGCACAGAGCGAGTGCCCAGTGCTGTACCATGCTGGTAGCCAGTGTGTGGTAGGCTTTGCTGGTGACCAGCGTTGTGCCTCACTGGCTGCTCAGTGGAGAGCCACTCACTGCCCAACACTCACACACTTTACAGCACTGCCGGCTCGTTTTACTTATCAGCACAGGCTGCTTTGGCCAAGCGTTAGATCACACCCTCTCGGTTCACACTCTGTCTGCATGAAGCAATACATACAGTTTTTCACATTTAATTTATTCTCTCTGTAGCACTACTTTGAGACAAAAAAACACACAAGATTGTAGGTTTGGTTGGCACACTGGCAGGTAGCACACTTATTTCGCACCTGAGCTGGATCTTTCACGCCTCTCCCCTCTATCTCCCCCTCCTCTCTGCCTTCTGCTTGTCTGGAATCAAGTCTAGAAGAGTAAGTGTCGGTGCATGTTGAGCACGCTGACAACTGTGTGTTCTTCTGCTTGACAGTCGAGTGCTTTGGCAGTGTAGGGGTGTTGCAGAGCATGCCCTGTAGCTTCTTTTATTTTTCAGTTTGCACTCTGGCTTTGTTTTTGACAAGCACTTTGATGTCAGAGAGTCTTTTTCTTTTGTATGTGTGTGTCTGCATACGTGTTGCATGCCTTTATTAAGCAGCCCCTCTGTTCTGTGCATGCAGTGTTTAATTCATGTTCTCGTGTGGCTTTGCACAGGACTCGCAGAGTAAACAGGGTGGCTACAGCATGCACCAGCTGCAGGGAAACAAGGAGTTTGGGAGTGAGAAGAAAGGCTACCTGCTGAAGAAGAGCGATGGGTAAGCTGCTAACACAGCGAATATTTAAAAAGTGCTATAGTTCATGATGCATTTAAAATTGAAAGCGCACACCAGAGGAAAGGCAGGAAATCTCTAATGTGTGGACCCTCGCCTCTAACAGACTGAGGAAGGTGTGGCAGAGGAGGCAGTGCTCGGTGAAGGGGGGCATCCTTACCATCTCTCATGCCACAGTGAGTGTATACACACACACACACACACACACACACACACACACACACACACACACACATATAGAGAGGGAGAGACACAGCTGCTCATATGAACTCCGTGACCCTCAGCACTGACTGCGCGGATCAAAAGGAGAACATCATGCAGGGAGGTTGTGTTGGTTTTTTTTTTTTTTTTTTTTTGTGTGTGTCCCAGTCTGGAGGCTGGCACAGTGGAATTGACATAGATGGGTTGTCATGGCAACCTTGCCTCATACCGACCCCCACCCCCCACCCCCACCCTCCGCTGCCTGCTGCGCCTCGGTGACTCATCTCAGAGCGAGTGTGAACATACTGTATACGCTGGCATCAGCGTCACTGCCGCTGCTCTTGTGCAGCAGGCACGTTTCAGTGCGATGTTTTCTTTCCTGCTCTGGATCTCAGGAATCGAACGCAGGGCTCGTATCTGGCTTCATTCTGTCACACTGCCGGTCGCAGAGCTATAACCGCCTGCTGAGCCTCAAACTCCCACGGGAGCAGCTTGACTGTCAGGGGGTTTAGCACAATCAGTAGCTCTTAGCTAATTGTGGCAGAGCAGTGGCAGGTGTCTCATCAGGGTCGGGCAGTCCATCTGGTGACAGGAAATTGTGCATTGTTTAGGTATTTATTATTGTTTTAGAGTTCAGAGTATGAGTCAAAAGCTTGGAAGCTTTTATTTCTTCTCTTGGCGCTCATTTATGTCAGTGTGGTCATCTCAAACAAATGAACCATTTCAATAGTAAAAAGATTGAAGCTTCAATATTAACTTGACTTTTCATATCATTTAAAGTGTCCAGAAGAATAGATTTAGCAAATACTATTAATTCTGACAGCTTTAACAAGTCAATGCCAGACAATGCAGTTTCATTCATTGCCTGGGGGGCAGATATTTTTAATCCCGGATTGAGATTCGGTGACTTTGAGTTTAAGTAGAGTGAGCTCATGATCAAGAACCAAATTCTGACTCTACCATTTGAATCTAGCAGCAGTCCAGCCTCCATATCTGCTTCAAGGTTCCACATGTTGTGCATTCAGAGATGCTCTTCTGCATACCTTGGTTTTAATGAGTGGTTTTTCAAGTTAGTGCTGCTGTATGTTTATTATTTATATTTCACACACTAGTTAGCAGCTAGCTGTGAGTTGTGGTGCTGCTCTGCTGTAAGCAAAGAAACCAGAGGTTCTCTTTTTAATGGGCAGTGTGTTTAAAACATTTTGAAGTTACCTCTAGCATCAAAAAAATTTTCATAACAATCTCCATCCATCCATCTTCCACTTATCCAATCAGACATCATATAGCCAATAATACTAATGCATCCTTGTAGCGGCAGGTCATGTAAACCTACTGATACATCAGTCTGGCTCCGTTTTGCAAGTTAACTGCATGGTTTCTGACCGTACAGGAGCATTTGTGCTGCATGCAGATTAAAGTTGCGACCACTTAGACACTGCAGAAACCCTCAAACTTCCAGTTCTCCTGTAGAGGACCTGAGCTTGAGGAAGACACACATACCACAAACCACACACAGGAGATGAGAAGGAGAGTTTATATACTCTGTTGTCTGTAGTTGTCATACAGAGAAGAGTAGATGTAATTCTCTTACAAACTGTTTACAGCGGCAGTAATACTCATCTGATGTGTATTATTTGTCATTATGCTAACAGCTTGACTCCGAGGACAGCTGGTCAGACTGAAATGCCTCAACAAATAAACTAATGGTGCTCCCATCAGCCTCGGCTGTACTTTGGGTTTAGAGCTAAGTAGCAGGTGATGGCTAATGGTCAACACCATATCTGCTAAGCATCATCGTGATGTCACTGTGAACGTGCCGCTGTTGGTACAGCCTTACAAAGCTGCGAGCATGTCTGTTTTTTAAAATTGCGTGCTGCTACCTGTCTGTTGGTGCCTTTTAAGCTAAGATTTTCTCTTGTATACATGCAAATGTTTAAATTTAGCCTTTACTTTTAACCGGTGAGGCTTGGCAGTGAGTCAGGATGAGCTGATGGAGTTGGCACACAGGCGGCTTTTTTCCCAGCAGACACAGCAGTTGTTCCAGCTGTAACGCAGCAGGGAGGATCAGGATGATTGTGACAGAAGTGAACGTGAGCTTTGTTGTTGTGAACCTTCATGCAGCTGCTGCAAAAGGTTCAGAGGAAGTGGTCGCCTGTGATATGAGAGGGAAATGTTTTCTTTTGTTCTATTTTGTGCGGGAGGAGCTGAATCTTTAACCTCAGTGTCTAATCTAACCCACTAAGTGGTTGTCACACTGGAGCTTGTAATCATTTTTCTCTCTCGGGGTGGTTTACCATCGCTTCAGACTTTTTCTTTTTCTTCAGGCTTCATGGCAGATGAACTTTAGGTGGCTCTAGTTGATATGGCATCTTGCCAGCAGGCCAGCCCAACTCCAGGGCTCGTAACAGCCTGTTAGCATTTCATTAGCACGTGCCCTCGTTCCCCCCTCTGCCTAGGCACTGGCAGGAGACAATGCTCAGTATGCATGAGCCAACTGGGCCCAATTATTACAGTACACAGCCCAGCCAGCGCAGTCCACTTTCTTAATGGGGGCACCTTGAGTTCAGCTTGTAGCTTGGACCGCTGAAGCTTTGTTGAATAATACATACATGAGTTGATACGTTTATCTGCAAGAATTATGCAAATCCTTTTAAAATGAGAAAATACCAGCCATCTGGTGGGTCCAGGTACTCAGATGTATGCATTTCTTTTTCTGCTTTTCTCCTTTTTAAATTTTTTTTTTTTAATTTCTCTCTGAGGACAGGGACTAGACCTGAAATGGCAAGTCTAAAAATGAAATGTTTGCAAGAGTTTCTCACCATCAACCAAACTTTTACTTGCGTCCACTGTATTTCTGCATCAACAGTTGGGCGTGTTGTGTATGAAAACGTTTGCAGACTTTTTGAAGTCAGCTTGAGCTTCTGTCTTGATTTCTTGTTTTTCTTAATTGGTCTGTGGTGGACTCTAACCCAGGCTTTCAGCATATGGGTAACTAGCTCAACCAGGTGAGCTATATTGGTATCTAATATCTCCATTACAGTAAATTACAGTTCATCCCAAGGAGCACCAAATCACTGTATACAAGGGTAAACCGCCTTTCATTTTGAGATGTCTTACTGAGCTTAAATCTTCCAAGCATCAAATATTTCTGTCTCTTAGGTGAGGGCCTTTTGTTTTCTCCATCATTACATGTGCAATAAAAAACATGGTTGTAATTCAATGTTTCCATTGTGATCCAGTCTATGATCTTTGTAACTCTCGGTCTGTTTGCTCTTACAGTCCAACAGGCAGCCAGTCAAACTCAACCTGCTCACCTGCCAGGTGAAGCCAAGTACTGAGGACCGGAAATGCTTTGATCTTATATCTCGTAAGTCCCCCCTCACACACACACTTACTTTGATGCATGCCTGAATGGTTCAGCTACAAATACTTGTAATATAAGAAGAGTTGCCTCTTAAAAAAGGACCTGTGGAAACACCACATGCACTTATTTTTTTGAATAATAGACCCAGATAAGTGTTTGAATTTGAATTGTTCACTGCATTCTGGCTGTCATAAATGCAAAACTGGACATTTGCATTTTTAACTCCACGGTTTGTGTTTTCCACAGATAACCGAACGTACCATTTCCAGGCTGAAGATGAGCAGGAGTTTGTCATGTGAGTACGTCAGAGTAACAACAGACACAGGATCCCCATTCTGCTTGTTCTGTTAATGTAAAGAGTTTTAATAAGCGTGTTAAAAACACTACTGTCTGTGACCTTGTCACCTCAAACTACAGACCGGAAGTCTGAAGTTTGTACAGGCTGAAGTTTTTTGATTAATGGGGCGCTGGGTAGTTGCCAGTGTGTCGCTTCCTTGTCACTCTAGAACGCAGGAAGTGTTTTTCACTTTGTGAAGAGCAGAGAGGCTGCGATTCTGGGTGGCAGTGAGGATGGCAGTGGGATTTGTGGTCTGGAGTAATTCAGGTCAATGTAACCTCATACTATTGTTTCTCATACCCTCACAGACATACGAGCAGGCAGACACATACACACAGGAATCGGAACAGTTTGTTAAAATCGTACGCCAGGCTTGAGTGTAGCAGCAGTGCTATTTGTTAAGGAGAGCTTTTCACACACTTAACACGTGCATATATTTAAATTCGTTTTACAGCAGTGTGACTGCAAATGAAAAATAATGAGGTGTTATATAAAAAGCGGTCTCAGTGTTGATTGCTTTTCCTGTTTCTGTCTGTTGAAGTAGAAATATTCTATATATGAGACCCCCCCACCCCCCAAATATTTCTTTATCATTGCAAGTGAATTGTTAATTGGCTGGCTGTACAGTCAGACTCCATGAGGATAAATTCAGTGCTCATTTAGGCTCAAACACAAGCATTAGATGACTCATTTAAAATGTAAATTTTTTTGGGGACGCTGTAGGAAGCTCGTACATTTTCTTGAGTTACAAGCCCGGTTCCGCAGGAGTGCAAGAGAATACAATCTGCAGTCAGGTGAAATTTGAATAATAAATGTGTCACAAAGACACGGCTTTGCTTTTACTGCGTAGGAGGACGAACAGAAAGTTTGTCTGCAAATTAATGCCGGCTGGTCAGAGAAAAGCAGTTGTAGACACGTTAAGATTGGACAGCAGTCAGTTTTTGGTGTCTGCGGTAAGTGCGCCCCATGTAATGTCACCAATTTGTCATTTTGTTGTGTGTCACTTCTCCAGAAATCTCAAATTTCAGTTTGTCAGAGAATAAGGCACAGCATGATAATAGCTGGACCAACACTCAGTAGCTGGGATGATATTAATAGAAAAGCATACAGACAAAAAAAATCAGTTCAATGCAGTGTTGTTGGTATTTAAATAGTACCTGGATGGTGTTTTTCCACAGGAATCCAAATCTTGGACATAAGATGTAATCCCCCGGAGCTGAATCACTCAGAAATACAGACAAATAAAAAACAAAAAACCCTGGATGCTCTTGATCTGCCACTCTTTGATTTGTGACGCTTCTGTTCTGGGCTGGCATGTTCTTCCTCTGATGATGGAAACTTTGTTCCAGCCTTGTTGTGGCTGTGCCTCTTCGTTCGGTGCTTCTTGAACACTTTGTGTTACTTGTAGTCCTTTGGGATGCAGCTCACGGCTCCTCTCTGCTGCTTCTGTCACGCAATTCCAACTACAGCAGCAGCAGCATCTTCATGGGATTTCCCTTCAAATATTTAATATTCCATAGGGCACCTGCTTCGTGCAGTCACACTCCCCCTCAATTGGGCTGGGAGCATATCATAATGTACATTGTAAGTAAACACAAAAATGCTTCAGGCCTAGCATCTGCACCTACGCATCAGTGGATTAAAATATCTTGTTTTTCCACACATAGAGATAAACAGACAATCTAATGCATCAGTTTATGTGCCCACTGCCTGTCTGCTGTCTGAATTCAAAGAGGCATTGAGTGACAGTGATGGAGGAAGTGCTGAGGTTGCCTCTGTGCGTGTGTGCATGAGGGTCCATTCGGTGTGTAGATTGCAAGAGCAGATTGTGCTTTGTGTAGTGCACTGCAGGAGATCGTGTTTGTAAGGCAGCCACGGTGTAATGACCGCAGACCTGCGTGGGTGCATCTGTGTCTCTTTCACCTTCTCAGAGAAACCTGCAAGCACAAGCAGACTGTCAGGGAAACATATCCACGTCTTAATTAAAGTCTGAGGAGATGCGGATGAGTAGAACGGAAGGACTTTTAATGTTAGCATTTCTGTCTTTATGTACGTGAATCTCCTGTGTCCTCTCATTGATACAAAGCAGCATTACACTGGGGTCCTTCGTAACTATAATAACCTTTTAGACTTTTGTATTTTATCAAAAAAATGATCATTAGATTAGGTTTCATGCAATTGTGAATTGTTCATTTTTGCTAATTAACTTTAACTTTATCTCTTTTAATGATTTAACCTCTCAATAAAATAAAACCTTTTATCATTGATAATGTTTCTAACACTGTTATTGACGTGTTCCCTCTTGCAGCTGGATCTCGGTGCTGACCAACAGCAAGGAGGAGGCGTTAAACATGGCGTTTCGTGGTGAGCAGAGCAGTGGAGGGGAGGACGGATTAGAGGACCTCACCAAAGCCATCATAGAAGACGTGCTGCGCATGCCGGGCAATGAAGTCTGCTGCGACTGTGGAGCTGCAGGTGTGGTTCTGCTGCCGTTTGTGGGATTGCATGACTCCATTTAAGCGTGGACGATGTTTTTATTTAAAGCCACTTGCCTGTCTTGGTAGCTTTACAATGTCACCACTGCCTTGAACTCTGTGTCCTTTAGTTAGATGGTTATTGAGCAAGCTACACTGCAGAGCTGAAGCAGCCTTGAACAAACAAGTGTGTCTGTCTGAGTGTGCGTGCACTGGTGGTGTTAGCATTCTGGACACAACTCGATCCCAATCCTCCCCCTCACATTAGAAAGCAAAGAGTCAGCACTCAGGCGTGCCGTGGACATTCAGCCCCTCTGATGCTCAGCACACACAAACACACACGCATGCATGCATGCATCCACACACTCCACTCTGTCTACATAAACATACACAGCAGCTTGCAGAGTAACTGACGTGGGGGACTTTGTCTCTTGGGGGTTGAAAAAATAACATTTCTGGGCTTTGAGAAACAACATCATTACATCACGATGTTACATAAGTCACACACGCTTCATCGACCTCTGCGGTCCTCAGAGAGCGGAGGTAATTTGTCATGTCTGTACTGTTGTTGGTGCATCCGTTCATATACGTAGTTTCCGCATAGCACATGTTCCAGATGTGGTTTTAAGCTGTCTGATTCCTGTTTTTTGTCTGACAGAGAAGGTGACGCCCGCGCTTCCCTTTCCTCAACACATAAAATTAATTTGCCGGTTAAAGGACCTTTTCATGACTTTCAAAGGTCATCACTCTGTTCCCTCAGCCGCGAGTAGCGAAAGGTTTCCATCTCATTTGGTGTTCTCACTGGAAATTTCTCTGTAAGATTTACAGCTTAAGCATTAATCAGCTATAGAAGTCCCCATAAATTCACAATGCATCTGTTAATTGTGTTGTGTAAACGTGTGTGTATGTCTGTGTGTGAACGTGCCTTCCTGCTGTCTTTGTTTGTGTGCATGACTCACTGGTTTTTGGGCTGTCTAAATGATTTCCACCAGCCTCCGCCCGGTGTTAACTTGTCAGATTCAAACAGAGCAGCATCCCTCGGCTCACAGCGTCAGCATCACCGAGGTCACAGTTTAAAGCTTCCTTAAATCTCATGGATTGCATCAGAACATCAGCTCAGCGATGTCGCTCAGTCTCTCGAGGTTTAGAGGCTGCTGGCTGATGCGCAGATCTGCCACATCTCAGTGTGCATGTGCCTTTTGCTTTGCAGTAGGTCAGACAATAGAAACATTTTTTTTCCATAATTTATGAGGTGATGGTGAGTTAATAAATAAAATCAATGAATATAGTGAAAAATAAGCTGTGGTTTTGTACTTGAATCAGGGCTACTTTATTCAAAACATGTTTTCCATTTGCAGTGATTTGAGGATATGGCTCTGTTCTCCCTGCCACATGCACTCATGCAAACCCTAAAAGGCAGTTTATGCTTGCCGTTGTCGCCCTCATGAATGGGAGCATGGCTAGTGCGGCCGGTTTTGGAGGCAAACGTTTTCCAGGCAGATCAAGCTCTACGTGCATTTAACTGATATATTAATGCAGGGGCACAAATATTCCGGGATAATAGAGAGGGATGGTGTTGCAACAGCTGGAAAAAGATGAGATGTTCTGTAGAAGATAAAACCTCACCAATTGCTTTGTTTCCTGTTTCAACTTCTTCTTTTCGTGACATCACTCGAGTCGAGCATTAGTAAAACGGGGACTATAACCAGTCTATATATCAACCTGCTCTATCCATAACAATATGTATTTTGTTATTAACTGTAGATCCAAAGTGGCTCTCCACCAACCTGGGGATCCTCACCTGCATCGAGTGCTCCGGCATCCACCGAGAGATGGGAGTCCACATTTCCCGCATCCAGTCCATGGAGCTTGACAAGTCAGGAACCTCAGAACTCTTGGTGAGTTGGATAAATGGTCTACCGAGGGAATAAACAGCCTACTTTTGAGGCACACCCTTCATTGCTTTCATGCCCAGTGAAATATTAGAAATCTTGAAAGACTAC
>JAMQGT020003653.1:0-31355 GCA_024447675.2 Pterophyllum scalare | reverse complement strand
GTAACTTCCTCTACTGGTTCAGTTACGTATTGCTGAAAAAGAAAAGACAGTCTTGGACAGCATCAAATAAGGAAATGGAGTGTCTTTTAGTGTTAGGTCTGAAACAGCCTCTAAGGTCAGGTCCTGAATCAAGTTGTATTTCTGTCAGTATTTCCATCTGAGACAGTGAATGCTCTCAAGTACCTGGATGTCATCAAAAAACAAACAAAAAAAACAAACAAAAAAACAATCACTTCCTCTAGATTATAGGCTTATGGCACCCAAATATTTTGGTAGAGAGACTTCTTCAGCTCTAACAGACAAACAGAAATCTCTGCTCACGTTGGCACGTTTTTCCCAAAGGCTGTCGCAAGACCTTATGCCACAGCCATTAATAGAACTGAGATGGCCCATTTCGTCTGGTGTCTGCAATAAAAAACTGCCATGGCTCAGTATTTTTGGAGGATTCAAAAGATACACAATGGAAAAGTAAAGGTTTGTGGAAACACTGCTCACCCGGATGTCTTCAGGGTCCAGACTATGCTCACTCCACGCTGATGTTATGCTGCTGTTGAGGTACGACCCAGAGCGACCCATGTCCAGCTCGTCCTCATAGGCCTCAGAGGCGATATCATCTCTCATCTGGGTGCCAGCAAACAGGAACTGATGTGGGGGCAATAAAACTGATCAGCATGGGTTCTTCCAGACATTTTCTTAAGCAAAAAAAGTCAAACAAGTGATTCCAAGTGAAGATCTTTAAAAACAAATCACAAATATAAACAGCAGCTTTGCTACTTTGCCTAACATTATTCAAGAAGAAGTAAGTAGCACATTTAGTGCATTAGTTGGTATTTATGTGTATATAGAGCATTTTTATAAGATATTAAAATAAAGATTAAAATAAAGACCACCATGAAAAAAAAAAAGAATAAAATTAAAGATAATATAACAACTTAAATCAATATTGTTTAATTGTGGGACAGTATCTAATACAAAAATGCAAAATTACAATTAAAGTAACTTGTAATCATAGACTATATATGATTAGCCTGGTTCTGCTGGAGGTTTCTTCCTGTTAAAAAGGAGATTTTCCTTCCCACTGTTGCCAAGTGCTTGCTCATAGGGGGTCGTTTTGACTGTTGGGTTTTCTCTGTATTACTGTAGGGTCTTTACCCACAATACAAAGTGCCTTGAGGCGATTGTTGTGATTTGGCGCTATATAAATAAAATTGAACTGAATATGAAAGAGGCCAGTGTAGAAATCTTAAATTTCTAAGAGTCAGCTGGGTGAAAGTCCACTGATGCAAAAAGAAGTCTCATTGTATAGTCAAGTCAAATCAGTTTATTTATATAGCACATTTAAAGCCAACCAAAGTGCTGCACAGCTTCTTCTTCATCATCATCATCATCATCCTTTGTTCAGTATTTCCACTATTCCTCCTCTGCACCTGACCAAATCATCTCAGCCTTGTCTCTCTAACTTTGTCACTGAAACGCTTAACCTGAGTTGTCCTTCTGATGTACTCATTTCGAATCCTGTCCATCCTGGTCACTTTCAGTGAAAATCTTAACACCTTCAGCTCTACTACCTCCGACCCAGTCTCCTGTCTTTTTGTCAATGCCACTGTCTCCAAATGAAAACAAATTAGAAAGTTCTGAGCAAATAATAAGGCTCACAAAAGACACAGTTGTAAAATAATCCTAAACTGAAAAAGCCAATGAGAAGAGGTGTGTTTTTATATGAGACTTTAAGGCTGTTAGGTAGGACTGTGAGGTACAGGACTTCAACTGAGGAGGAAGGCTACTCTAAAGACCTTTGGGCCGACTGACCTAAGCAAGCAGCATGGCACATAAAATTGTACCAGATCCAACAGATCCTCAGAAGCAGGCCAAGGCAGGAATCAAAATGTGAGCAAAAAGATTTAAAGATTTATAGAATATAAACATATTTACAGAATATATTTATGTATGGATGTCTAGTGTCCCACTGCTGATTTTTTCTATGAGTAAACACTAGCTCAGGTCCCTGTCACACAGGCCAAGAGACCAGTCAGTGACCCCCTGGCAACCTGTGTTTACTTGGGAAAAATGTGGATATCCAAAATGGTACACAAGTGGTAGCTGCACCAAAAACCTCCTTGCAATTGCTTTGGTCTCTTGCAGACCATTTGCCATGGTCCTTTGCATGGAAAAGTGTTTGCAGACAAGTCAGTGTCTTTCATGCAAACTATGCGTGACCGTAGCAATCTGTTAGCGACCAATGCATGGGGAATATACCCCCACCCCCCAGCGGCCACTGGTTGCCAAAGGGTCACTGGACATTCTCCATGCCTGTGTGACGGGGGCCATCATGAATTTTTATGAAGTTTTATAACATGAACATGATGTTTCCATTGCAAATGGTGAACAAATCTAGAGTAAAGTATATAAAGCCAGGCATTTTTTACAACCTTATAGGATATATTTATACAAGTTGCTACCAGGTGAGCATGGGGTGTCCTTGTGATGTGATGCCACAACCAAAATGCTGAAATTGAGGTCTCTAACTGGTGGTCCACACACCAGCAGTTACTACACCCATCTTTTCCATAAAGTCTATGAATGTATGTATGCATTGTGATGGTTACCTTAGGAATGAGTAGAAGACCCAATGTGACTGTGACAGTTAGGTGGGTATGGGTGAAGAACAGGAGCAGCATCCAGTCTGGATGGAGCTCAGGAGCAAGAGTGAACCTGTAAAAACAAAGACGGACATCCAGATGTGAAGCTGATGTTAGCCGAATGTTTCACTGGCTGCAGACAACATTGCTGTTTCTCATATTCTGATGCATCTATAAAGCTGTACAGCATCATTATTCAAGCTGCTAAATCGCAGCACATAAACCAGAAATGCATTTAAACACAGAGACACATCATACACATCTTTGTGATAGCCTATCATAAAATTCAAAGTGTGCATTCAGTAACTGGAGTGAAACGTGCATCAAAGCTCTTGGATACAGACGGAGCTGGAAGAGACAGCAACCAGCAGCGAAGCAGATTTATACAGTGCCTGTCTAGTCATCAAACGCACTCCTGCAATGTTCCACTTGGGTGACCCTCTTACCAGCAAGGACACAATATTTTCCTCATTCATTCAATTGGATTCACAATAAAAGGGAGTGACCTTCATCTGGTCACAAGATTCAGTCTACGTATACATCAGACAGGAACACACTGGGCTGGCTGTGGTGCAGCAGTTGTTGGAAAATATGATAATTACTGTTTGAAACAACAGTGGTGCAAAGAGTAGCTCCAGCCTGTTATTTAGAATGAACTAACAGGCTTTCAGAACAGTGAGACCTTGTGTGCACTAAGGATTTGAAGTCATGTCCTGTTAGATGGTAATTCCAGCAGTGGAGAGCCTCTATCCAAGCAAATGTCATGTAGTAGGCTCATTACGCTGCTGAGGTTGGCAAATGGCTAATTAACAAACAGTTACTGTGGTAATAGCTGTGAGGCATGAATGAAGGCAAATGTCCAGCATATGAAATGTCTTGAAGCTTTGAAGTCTTCCTTCCTTCAGGTTTTGTGAGGAATTTCTGTGCCGATGAGGATTTAATAACTCTGGCATGCTGTCTCCCCTCAGCCTGCAGCATTTCACTATGTGATCCCCCACCACTCACAGACTTGAGCGATTTTATACCAGCATCCCATTCACCTAAACCTGGCCTAAACCTGATGACAACCATAGCCTACACGGAAGTCAAAGCTTTAAGTGGCCACTATGGGATCAAATAGCTGGTTCTTCATGCAACATACATGGATGGTGGATGCCTTTAACTAGCCCTCATGTACATTGGAGCCCCAGGTGGCAACCAGTCATAATCAACCAGCCACACCAGGCAACTTTCCAGTTTATTAAAGGCCTCGTCTGGCCATTTTCTGCAGAGAAAAGCCTCACAACAACGCTCGAGAGGCCTGTTAAAAGAGTTGGCAAAGCAATCGCAAAGAGCCAGATGTTTAAAAACCATCAAAACTGTTAAAAATTCACATTTCTTCCAATAACCTATCGATAATGTGCAATTTATTGTTAATGAATGTTAATCAAGCTGCCAATAATTCAAGCTATTGATGCTGTCTTAGAAAAAAAAAAAACCCATCCTGACATGGTTCATTAGTGAATAATGTGATGGAGCTGAGATCTCAATTAGGGCGGCTCGAGGTAGGAGCGGCTGTGGCGGTGTCAGCTGAAACGTCTCATTTATTAAAACTGCATGTAGCAGCTGACATGTAGACTGGAGGGAGAGGGCCGAATTCACTACAATAAAAATTAACTACCAGACGAACAGAAGAGTTGAGCTGTTCTACATGGAAATGAGACAATGTACTGGAGGACATAAACATCAAAATAACAACCCGATCACAGACTATGATATTAAATATGGACCCACTATGTGTGGGACATTTTACAAATTTAAGTGACAACATTTGCACACTGAAAAAGCTATTATGTATTTTTTCCCCTCTCCATGGAGTGCTATGCAAACGGGTGTTTGCCAGGCAGTGACATCTAAACATTTCTTGTGACTATGTCATAGACCTTGGTGCTTCATTTGAGCTTTAATGCTATTCTAACGTTTGAGGTTTTGATTTTTGTGTTTGTTAAAGTTTGGGTTCCTCTTGATTCCTTTACCACTCTAGTTGTAGTGAGTCTGTGTTAGCAGGACTAACATGGAGACACAGACATCCATTCACACCTACTGCCAATTTAAAATCACCAATTAACCTAACCCCATCCATGCCTTTGGACTGTGGGAGGAAGCTGGAGAACCCACGCAGAAACAGGGAGAACATGCAAATTCCACACAGAAAGGCCCCAAGCTGATTTGAACCCAGGACCTTTTTGATGTGAGACGACAGTGCTAACTACTACTACCCAAAAACAAACAAACATAAATAAAGAATCTCTTTAAATGTGCCCCATTTAAAGAGAGGGAAGTTAGGGATGTTAATTAGCTCTAAATTCAGTGTAATGTGGATTTATGGTTAAAAAAATATTCATCCTTGATGATATCAACATATAGTAAATCCATCAGTTAGACAGAAAACCTCAAAGCCCCCGGTGAATAGACACAAGAACTTGTTTGTTTCAAATGTGTAGTGTCTCATTCATGTCTGTGACATAACTTTTGTCCGTAACACAGTTACCAAATAATGAATCAAATCTCTATTTTCACTAACATACTTCAAAAATCATTAGCGCTTACGCTTGTCAATGAAAGGATTGCACATTTTTTTTGTTGCAGATTTTTTTTATTATCACGGTTTTTGAAACGCCCGTCTATTTCTGCGTCCACCTCAGCAGAACCTTGGCGTTATATGGAGAATAACCGAGCATAATTTGTACTGCTCAAAGTGTTTTGGTCACAATTCTAGAGAAATGTCAGATTTCACAGTTTGGTTATAGTGGTGTAACAGATATTAGCTGTGGCCTCCTCGCAGTATATCACAGGTGTGGGTGTGTGCTGCAAAAAACTGTCAGTGCTGAGTCAGAAAACACGGACTGAGTATACAAACAGTACTGGTTTACCTGTGTATCTGCTGATACTTTAAGGTCCTGCATTATACCCAGCCTTAACAAGTCTCACTCGATCCCAAACTATTTCCAGTTTCAGCTCAAAACACCTCACAGATCACATCACTCTGTTCTTTTTTCTGTAAATTTCTTTTTAAATTGTTTATTTATTTTTTGGTTACAGCCCTCTTCTCTTTAATTCTCTGTAGCATTAAATAGTATGAGCTGCTGCTGCCCATTTCCAGAAGAGGGCAGTACCTTTCCTGCCATTACCACACACACAACCTGAACCCCAAATGTAACCCTGGTTCTGTGCCGAAACCCCAGAGTGTTCGAGTGCAGGATGATCCCTCAGAGAGCTGCTGGTTGGTGACAGACCTGTGAAACAGGAATCTGGCCCAAACATGGAAAGACTCACTACTTTACACAAACCACAATATTCCAACGCAATAGTTTTAACATACACTACTGCACAGCCACCATTTCTAGCATTGTAACTATTTATTTAATGTGTACTGTCAGGTAATAATAATTAAACAAATTATCAACAGTTTACTAATGTGCAACAGTTAGTGTTACAGACTGTGTCAGAATAAAATGGCATATAATCACTGGAATGGGCTGACAAAGAACCTGCAAAGAAAGCAACAACATCACGAGTCCGTGATATCATGTGCAGTACAAACTGCCACAAATATCCATTACATTTAAAATCCTATTTGGGTTAATTGAACTGTGGGATTAAACATATGCAATGTTTGCACAGACATTTTTTGTCCCCTGCGATTAGATTAGGATCAGTTTTCAATGTTTTTTGGGAGTTTTTCTTATATTTCTGTTTAATCAACTAGGAAATTAGTGGCCAGAAATGCCGTAACGCAGCCCTTGTCTGCTGGTTACCAAATGCAAAGCAAACTTTCCCATCATCTTAAGGGATGCCCACACAGGAAGTGACGTGGTGATCATCGACCATAAAATGCCAGTGATATTCAGCAACTTCAAGCAATAACAGGTGAAGTGGGTGGATTCCCTGTGTGAGCGACTACAGCAAATACCAACGGGGGCGAGGGATATCATTGATTAACATATGACGGGGTGGTAAATAAATTAGATGGTTACCTAGGCAACCAGAGGCTGGGATGTACAAAAGCAGCGGACCGTTGAGTCGCTTTATATGTGAATATAGTTATGTTGGTAACCCACGCATATTCTCTTCTAACAGCCAACCGGATGAGGAGGCGTACAACTGATAGTTGGAAACAAATCACAGTGGCACATTTTCAGAACTTGCCCCGAAGCCCTAAAATTTTGCTTACTTTTCTTCAAGCTTTTTTGTCCTGTCTGTATAAAAGTGAAGTTGAGACAAACAGCATCATTAAGCTTGTCCTTCATTTCTGAATGTCATCACTGGTTTTTGCTGTGCAGCATGAAGCAATTTTTTTTTTGCCAAAGTTGAAACATTTTAACCAGTGCTAACCAGCCTCTGTTTGCATTTACTAGTGCAAATTTGCATCAAATCACCTCATAGCATAGGTGGTATATATATATATATATATATATATATATATATATATATATAAATTTTGTACACCTGTGCAAAAACTTTGCTTTGCATTTGATTTGAAAGTTTTCAGAATTTCTGATTTCTGTCATTACAATGGCTGGGCAATGTTAGCCTTCAGAATCATTTTGCCTTACTTGGTAGGTTATGTTGGCTAATGTTAGCAAATTTCATTATTAAATAAGCAACTCACCTCGTGTAACTTTCTACTTAAATTAATGTTTTAATATGATATGATAAGATGGTAGAATATATTTGCAATTTTAATTACAAAAGAGAAAGCATGTACCTTTTGTTTAAAATATACCCACTCATGAAACCAGATCACTGGGAGGAGGAGATGTTACCTGATGACGTAGAATATAGCCGACAGGACAAGCTCATTGTGAACAGCGATGGCCATGTAGCGAGGCTCGTGGAAGGCCGACGGCACAGTCCTCACAGCGTAACACAGATAAACTGCCCAAAGGAGGAAGAGGAACTCAGCTGGGAAGTGAAAAATGAAGAAAAAAAGTAGTAAACACAATGAATCTACAGGCCAAGAAGTCATTTCTATGCAACACACACTCTTTACATGTGCACCAACCAACCAGCCACTTCAAACTCCATTGCGCTCATGGAGCTGCCACAGATGGTTGTACAACACGCATATACAGGAAAGTGCCCTGCTCTACAGACTCGTTTGTAACAGCTGTGGTTGTATTCTCAGGGCAGTAAATGAATCCCCGTGCACCTCCACGGCAGCCTCACAGAAGGTTTCCAAGGTATCCAGCTCCGCAACTGTAAACACGCCTGGTTGTTGCCCGTGAAGGCAACTGAATCATGTTTTCTTACTATATGAACAACAATCACTGCAAAGTGACTCAATACTATAAACTTCTCACTCTCTGTTGTCAATTTACTTGAGCATGTAGTGGAACAGCTGAAAAAGAAATGAATTAGGGAGAGAGGGAAAGGGAACAAGGGAAATCTAACAGTTTTTTAATGCTCTATTCAGAGCATTTGTAAATTATTTATCAACCATTGTGGCCGTAGTTCCAGCATGAGCCCTTCATAATGGACAGATTTTATTTTTTCATTCACCTCCTTATGTCTCTTTGTAATCTATCATTAAACTCAGTACAGTGGATTTTGTGTGATCTATTATACTGAGGTTTTTGCAGATAGATGACTGCTAACCACAGGACATTAACTTGTCTGCTGCTTTTGGATATGTGGCAATCATGGCGACAATGTAGAGTCAAGTGAACAATGCCTCAGTTACACAGGCCCTAACCATAACCCTAACCCTAGTGCCTGCACTGTCCTGTACCTGTGCACATGTGAATCTGAACTAAAAGAGCAGATGATAACAACTGCTGAAAGTGCAGTTTTGCTGCGTGCTTAAGGCTTAACATTTGGTCTTTATTTGATAGGAGCTCATCTTTTTTATGAGATTGTTTCTGTGCAGAAACACAGCAAAGCAGAAAATATTACAATTAGATCTCTTGCTGTGAGTAAATGCAGGTGTGGATTTCTAAATTTGAAAGATTTATTGCATGTCTGTGGGTGTAAATTATAAGCTGCATTCAGGTGGCATCAGAGTTGCCCTGAATATCCATATTGCCAAGCTATTTTTACCTCCTAATAAACAGAATGAAAATGTGTCCTCAGTATACAGTATCGCAGCATGGCGGCCCGGCTGGGGGTCCATCTGTTTTCCCAGAACTCCAAAACGACCACAGCTCTCTCTCGTGAAGCCTGAGTCAGCAGACATAAACCAGCATGCAGATTTCCTCAAAAAAGAGATGCTACTCTCAGAGAATCTTTGATTTCTCATCTGTCTTCATCTGCTGCTGGTTGCCCTTCCCTTCTGTGCACAACACGGGAAAACATCCAAAAGTGTAGCACCAGTGGAGAGGATTAATGTCTTCTTTTGGGAAATATTTTCAAATGTACATGAGGGGGAGCTGTCTTAATCATCCAGTTTCACCCATCACTCATTCTTCCCTCATCTCACTTTCAACTCCCATCGTTATCATGTCTAACAAATCATTTCTTAATTTCACGTGCCCATCAAATAACCCACGTTTTCTTGCCACAGTAGGCACACACAGAGTGTGGTGTATTTAAATCTATTCACAGTACACTTTGGAGGCAGAGGGCAGTAGCGGTACTTACCAACAGCCATCATGTAGTCCCAGCGATCCAGGAGGCACATGCTGAACTGCAGTCCATCGGGCGTGTAGCCCACCTCGATGAGAGCCAACTTCCTGTCCGGGTTTTGGCAGACGGCAGATGTCCAAGCCACCAGGAACCAGCAGACGATGAGCAGGATGATACCCAGCAGACGCAGCACTCGCCAGCTGGTCATATAGGGGATCCTCTGGGCTGTACGGGACAGGAACACCTTCAGCACCCTGTGGAGGGAGAAGCTCACATTATAAATTCTTCCAAAAATTAAGGTTTATTTAAACCTATATTAATGTGAAAAGTAAAGCAAGCATCCACAAGAGGGAAATACTTATGCTGATCATCACTGATGAGAGATTTGTCAGTGTATGTGCTTTTGCACAGTCTGCCTCAAGCATATATATATACACACACACACACACACACACAATTTCCATCTATTAGGCCTCACCTCCACCAATTGGATTCACGGACCTGGACCTCTCCACTGTGTTTGTGCTTTTAAAGGATTTTTAATGAAATAATCTATTGTGCCCTGTCGTGTCCAAGAAAATAATAGTTGAAACCCTGTCATCATCTGCCTGGTCAAAACTGGTCCTGGTACAGCAGCAAAAACTGAATGGTAGACAGGCAATCCATTGAGTGTGCAGTAAATTGCTCAGTAGTTTCAAACCAATGTCAAGTTATTGTTGGCCATGCCGGTTCAGCTTTTATTTTGGAAACATCACTAGACGGCAACAAAAAAAAAAAAAATTGACAGCCAGTGGTCATTCAACATTGAAATGTTTGCTGGGGGAGGGGGTACGGGCCATCCAATAAGTTGGCGCTTCAGTTGTGGTGATTTAATTTCCACAAAAATATGCAGCTTTATTGGTCTGTAACTAGTGTGTACAGTTTGCTAGCCAAGCTAGCAAAAATTAGCTAGCAAACAAGTCAACACCCCCTGATTTTAAAAAAGAATCCAAGTTCAATTTTAACTAATTAGCTTTCAGAATAATGACATTAGCAATCTCTTGTTTATTTTTCCTGCGTAAATCATATTCAGTGCACTTTCATTTGAAATTTCTCTGCAGTCGTGCCCTTTGAGAACCACTGATGCAAGGCAAACCAAGGATGACAATTTATAAGGTGATTTCATTGGAAAAATTTTTATTCATATGGGGATTATTTAATGTGTACTGGCCAGAATCTACTCTTTGCTTGACTGCGTTAGTTCTCAAACTTTAACCAAGCAGTTTTAGCTGCCTCAGCCTTACCAAACATAACAACAAGGGGTTAATCATCAGAAAGGAATCATGCAACATGTAAAAAAATCTGAAAATAACGAAATATATTCTTTGTCACATCAGAAAAAGTACAACTTTTTACACGGTTTATTGAAAAAGCTAATATCTTGCAAACCTATTTATTGGTTTAAAAGAAAGTGGGCCCTGAGGTAGGATTAAATTCCATGTCAAGACTTATTTTTCCTGTCTTACTACAAAGCAAAAAAAAAAAAGAAAATCACATTTACAGCAGTTATTCCACCTGCCAAATCCAAAGACTGGAACATGAATGCAGCTCTGCTCAAACACATCATCAGCATCGCTATTCTTAGGCTCTGCCCTTCACGCACATTGATGGAGTGTCCACTGCTCTCTCCACTAATGAGTCCCCATCAAAAATTGATCTTTGCAGCATGTTCGCTTGCACCTCTAAGGGTGTATTTGGCCCCGCTGGCGTTAGCCACATCCTCTTAATCAGTTTCTCCATTAGGGCATTTTGACAGATTCACCTGAGAGAAAAAAAAAAGGTCCACAGATGAAGAATTTCACGAGTGTCACTTTAAATAAGGCAGACCCCCCCCCTCTCATTAACAGCTATTCACTGCTGGATAACTCCCCCCTTGCCTCTCACTCACCCCTACTGCATCCTCCGGCAATGCTTTCTCTTCCTCCACTCCGTTTTGTTTCTCACCAACTATCATTCAAGACTTTGTTAAACATGGAGATCAAAGCACCCTGCGTTTTCCTAATCATTTCAGATGGCAATTATTTCCTGGACTTAACGAGGCGGTGAATCCACCTTAAACACGTATAGCAGTGTTGTCCGGAGATGAAGTAGCTGAAAAATATGCTGCCTCGACACTTCACAGGACTCAGCTTAACAAGGAATCAAGAGGTTAGATAGAATGTAATCTGATAAGTGCTTCCTTGGTTGGATAACAATGTTGGACTGTGCAGTACCTGTACAACTTAAGAGTCAACGTCCCATAGACTGTAGCGAAACCCAGCAATCGAACCCAACGCAGCAGGATGCAGCGGAAAACACTCGGCTGGAAGTAGAGAATCCCAACCTGGAAGAGGACAAAAAGAAGAAGAAGAAGCATTACACGACAAAGGTCATGAAAAGAAACAAAAAATAAACAAACAAGAGCGGCACCCAACTGTGAGTGTTTTCCATCTAAATGATAATGGGCCCTCTATCCCCGGGAAATCAAATTTAAATTCGTGGGAAGCTGCTGCCTTGTGCTCTCAGTGGACGTCTCTATAAACAGTGGAGTAATCTTATTTAAATGTTGGTTTGCTCTAACTGTTCTCTTCTGGCGTCTAGCAAGTGAACAAGTGGGTTTCATGTGGTTTAGATTCATCCTATCGCTCAATAAGTCCCTTTGTCATCAGTTGCCTCCTCAGAATCTACTTGTGAAGATGTTTCACTTGTTAAACTTTTTTCCGCTTCCTGTGCCACCTTTTATCCATCAAAGGGAATCCAGAATACTGGCAAAGTGATCATCAGTGTGTATTGCTGATGCTGGGGTGTTTGGGGGCTTTGAACTTATTTTATTTTTTGTCAGCAGATGGTGTTTGCAGGGATGTCATGAATTTGGTGACATGAAAGACCAGAAGCTGCTTTAATTTTAGGACCCTTTGCTCATGTTGGCCAAAAAAAAAAAAAAAGCGAAGCACAAAACATTTTTCTTTTTTTTTTTTCCCTCCAAAACTAGAAAGAGCAGCTCCATCTGCTGATGAGGAGCGTGTGCTGTGATTAAAAGGTCTGAGCAGCACTCGAGCTTGTTGACTTGGACTCGTCAGGCTGCAGTCTTGGGGATCAGAAGTATTGACCACACTAAAATTGCTATAGCTAAACAGCTGCTGAGCTTGCAGTAAAAAGTGAAAAAAAAAACTGGCATTCGTTTAGTACTTTTCTAGTCTTATTGAGCACTTAAAGCACGTAACGGATAGATGTATGACAGGTTTGCTCTGGTAAAAGCTAGTAAGCCCACTTTAAACCATGATTGCTATAAAAAACACTGTAAAAAGCTCTTTGGTGGAAGGTGATGTTACTGCATGTGGCAATATTCTGGATCATTTTTATTGTGTATTTATCACCATTGGTGCAACCACCAATTTAAATTGTAATTATCTGTAATTATGAGCTTTATTAAAATTTATAAAAAGAACGATATTCAGGCTGACGCTGCACATCAAGGTTGAAAGCTCCCTCCACATCATACATGGACTGACGCCCTGAATTGAGAAGGATATCTGGATTAGTTAGTGAGAACATCAAGATTATGCCTCCCGATCTTTTCATTTCAAGTGACGTTCAATTCTCACTTTCTGACATGACATAAAATGTCAGATCTTCCAAAAATCCAAGTTTGGATCCAGATCCAGATCGAGTTTGAAAAAGGTAAAGCCCCATCTCTGGTAAAATCTGAATGCAAATGTATTCATAACCTTTTGAGTAATAGTGCTTAGAAACAAACAATCAAGCTAAAACAAATACATAACCCTGCCTGACAGAGGAAATCAGCAAATACTAACAAAATCAACTGAAGATTGCTTACAGTCAAAAGCGTATTATTTCTGAATCCTTATAGTGTACTTCTAATTGGTGATCATGCTTGCATAAATTAAACAAATAAAAAATGAAATCTATCTGGCCTCCTGTAGAGTGCTGCATACAGGAAAAAAAAAACATTAAGTGAATTCAGTTTCTGTGCTCCACCCCCTGTTAAGGTAATGGTCTCTGCCTGGCCAAACCAGACAGAGTGACAGCACAGCTGTTACAAGGGGGAAGCGCTGAAAAAGAAATCTGCATATCATTACAGCTCTCCTCTCCTATCTCCCATCTATAAGGTGACATTTAGTCATTATCTGGATGATGAAGAACCCAGTGGTTTGTGTCGGTGGATTTTTTTCTTCTAGATATGTAATAAAACTTTGAGTTAAGCTATGACAAATTTGGGATTGGTTATCACTACTTTATAGTGTGATTTTTTAAAATTTATTTAAAACTATAAAGATGGAGATTTGATGTTAACATCTAGCTATTATAGTTTGGCAGGATTAAACCCATCCAGGAATAGTCTCCCAATCTTTAGGGATTGAAATCAGCATTTATCTCTATAGTGCGTTGTTTGAACTCCAACGCACAGCGACTCAGCTCAGATAATCTTTCAAAGAAGGCTTCTGCTAACAGGATAACATCGTAATGACTGACTGCCACTCACTGTTTCCCTCCTAAAATGCTTTACACACATCGCCGGAGTTCAGCCAGTGCTTTGATATTGTTGCAAGCATACAAGTAAACAACCCTTACAGTGCAATCATTGCATAATAGAGCAATTAGGTATGAAAAACAACTGACACGTACTGTATGTAGTATCTCAGATATAACACAAAAAATAAAATTTAAAAATCATCATAGAAACCTTGCACTTGAGAGACAGAAGAGGGCATCCACCCATGTTTGCTACAAAGACCTGAGCATGCTGAAACGGCGCCCATCCACGCTGCCAGAAAACGCTGATGGTCTTCCAAAGACATAAAAAGAGCCCGAACAAACAGAGAAAAAAGAAAGAAACAAACATCTGAGGCAACATAATTATCTGTCCGTTGCAGATGTGCAGAGATTTCCCCCGTGGGATTGTTAATGTTAATCGGATTAGCTGAGGCATTAATACGTTCCCTCAGGCAGCGGCGAAGACGCAGGCATGTGGATATTTTTGCTCACTAGGTTTGAGTCAGTTAAGGGACACCGAGGACCCCACGGGAGGAGCGGTGGCCCACATCTTCATCTGCTCACAGAGTCTGGAAGACCAAATGGAGAAACTTCTGACTCAAACAAAGGATGCTGCCAAAGGAATGGTAGGAAATAATGAACAGAAGAGTGCTGAGTTGTTAATCTTAAATACATGCAGGGTCTTTAATCCTGAATCTTACTTCTGTCAGAATTTTCTTAAAAAGCCCCTGAAACTACATTTTAGAGCTGAAATTCACCCCAGCAGGTGAGATTAACATAAATATCTAAATAACAATGTGTGACTGCTGCTCAGTCCTCACCTTTTTCACAAAATAAAGAGCAGAGGAGCAGGAACTGATAAAAACGATAGCCAGGCAGCCGCTGAGCAACTTGCTGACGCATGTTTGGCTCCACGGGGACAGAAGAGGGCACAGGAAGATGAGTAAAAATGCACCACGGGAAAACACAGCTCATGACTCCCTTTTAGATGAACTACCAAATAGCAGCTGGATCTCCATCACGTGCCAGTTTTAAGACTGGTGTTGTTTGTGATGAGATGGAAAAGGGAAGGTGTTATCAGCCACATTCCTCCCTCGAGGCCTGGCTTTAAATGATCTGAATAAGCTGTCATAAAAACTTTTTAACACATTCAGCAGCCCGAGCCTCTCTTTTAATGGTGCAATCTCACCTACTGGTTATTTTCATGGCTCAAAACCACTATGGAAAAGTTTTGTGTTTATTACGTAAGTATAAACATGTAAGACTTCTTCAGAGGGATTTGATTTTTCCTTCCTGCTTTTGCTTTTTGTTTCATGTGGGTTCTCCTTTGTCCCACAGATAAGAATTAATTCTGTTGACTTACTATATAGATTGCCATGAAGATAAGCTGTAAACCACTCAGTAGCAGTAGTATTTAGGACTATGCCAGCTGACATAAGGCCAGAGGCAGGGTACACTCCATACAGGTTGCCAACCTTTTGCAGGGCTAACACAGAGAGAGGCAGACAACCATTCACACCTGTGGGCAATTTAGAGTGACAGTAACTGCATTTCTTCGAATTGTGGGAGGAAACCCACACAGACACGGAGAGAACATGCGAACTCCACACAGCAAGAGGCCCAGACCAAGGTGGACTCGAACCCACATTACTAGATAGTTATTCTAGCTGTGAGCCGGCAGTGCTAATCACCACACCACCGTGCTGCTGCTCACTGAGCCAGTCTTTTAAAACTGGTATAAACTAGATTTTTAGGGGGCGCAAAACCTGATGATATTACGTTGTTTGAACTCAAACACATAATTACAATAAGATAGACCATCAAAAAGTACAGTCTACTCAGAATTAATAAGTAATGTTGCGAAATGACAGATGTTTAAGTTAGATAAACTCAGTTTATTTCAGTAGGAGCTGTTGATTGGACTTAAAAACACAATTACAATAAAAAAGGACATGAAACAGTTCGGCTTACTCAGCATTAACAAGTAATGTCACATACTAGGCAATTTTAAGGAATATGAACTCAATATTTTTAAGTTGAATCAAAAGCTGGGTTTACAGTGTAATGATCGTGAGGGAAAGATGTGTATTCCTTGACCCACTGGCAAGTAGTTACTGGTGGCTGATGGCAGTTGCTAGGAAATTGAATGCTAAAGCCCCAGATAGCTACAGGCCTACAGACAGCTCAGTGACCACCTGGCAACTACTGATGGCTAGGGAAACATGTGTAATCCCCAAAAGGTTGGCAAAAACCTCCTTGAGACTGCCGAGTGGCAGTGAAAATGTTAAAAGTGCAACACAAACTGGAAATGGAGAACTTTTGCTTTCAAAGTAAAAGTTGAGCCTTTTGAATTGTGCTGACCACGGCCCTGAGGTGCAACTTTTGCTTTGGCAGTGAACATTCTCCGTTTCTGGTTTGCTTTTTTTTTTTTTTTTTGTTGCTTTTTTTAAAGTTTCATCACTGCTAGTTAGTGTTTGCAGACAAGTTAGCATCTGCCATGCAAACCAGAAGTGAACGTGGAAATCTGTTAGCAATCGAAGCAATCACAAGGACGTTGTTTTGTGCGCCACCTTCTTTGCGACTGATTTCACCCAATGATAACCTCCAGGAACATCTCTCCAACCATTTAGTGAAAAAATACCTGATTTCCTGATTTTAAACTGTCTGATTAGCAACAATGAATTGGATAAGTTGAAGAAAATGGATGGATGGATCTTGCTATCTTGGGCATCTGATTACAGTTCAAATGACAGATGATGAAGCTTTTAAAAGGGAATACCAAATGATTTTGATGATGTTGAGATTGTTACTGATGAGATCCAGAAGTGAAATGTTTGTAGCTGCTGGAAGTCCATACCTTTTGATAAGTCTTAAATGCAAATATATTTACAGGTTCTTTTTGGGTTTACCATATGTGTGATTTAGTAGAGAAAGACCAGTACAGTTGACTATTTTGCATCCACAGCCCATTAAGTCACATCCAACTGGATGAAACTTAAAAAAAGGAAAGAATCAGAGACACAGCAAGTCACTATCAGTCAAATAATTCCCTTTAACATGCTCCAAAAGCACCAACACCACACATATGCTGGAGAGGTCTAGTTCAGCGACTTCAGTTAGCACACGTGAGGCTGAGCAGACACAGCAGACACTGGCCCATGTTTGGCTACCTGTCAATCAAAGTGGTCACACCCATAACTCAAATATCCATCTGGATGATTTATAAGGTACCAGGTTGTAAATATGCCTTTGAATGCTGTTTAGTTGGGTATTTCAACATGAGGACTGACTTCCTGTTGGAGCCAGCCTCAAGTGGCCATTCAAGAAACTGCACATTTTGACGCTTCCACATCAGCTTTATTTCTCAGACTCAGTGGTGACCGCTTTGATATGTCCCCACCCCATATGTCTTCAAAAATTGTCTGACCAAACATGGTGTTTTAGGGAAAAAAAATAAGTTGTTATCCAAAAACATTGCCACAACCCTCAGGTTTCATTTTTCTGCAGAGATTACAGAGCCTATTCCTTCTGGCATGGTACGTTCCATCAGTAGGGTTTCTGGGAAGTGTTTGCCCTGATCCTTAGACAGGTATCTCTTAATGCTAGTGGGTATGAAGAGTAAGATCAGTTTCTGCCCTCCGTCTCTTTTGAAACCTTCCATTAATAATCAATGTTAAGTGCTGGGAATCCTGGATTCAGCCTTGTGGGGAAGGGAAGGGAAAGATCAAATGTTATTGTTGAATATGTGTGTGTATGTGCATGCAAGACTGCAAGAGAGGTTCTGTATACCTATCTAATGGACATCAATATTGAGGAGACAATTATGAACTAATCTCAAGCTGGCACCCCCACCCCGTTTGTCTTGTTTCTTGTCTACAGTATAGCCAAGGCTTCAGGAAATGCTGAGCAGCCCTCTTTCCAGTCAGCATTTTCCATTTCTTGTATCTCATCCCATTGTTGTTTGGGATTTTAAAAAGTGCTAGTTGTTCGCTCTGTTTACACGCAGCATATTTTGCAACTAGTAGTGAAGACATTTAGATATCGTAGGGTTTTTAAATTGGTTTCAGGCAGCCAGGTGAACACGTCCCAGCTGGATAAATGCCTAGATGATGAAGTTCCATCTGCTGTCCTGGTCTCCAGGCTCTGCAAACACCTGACTTATCTGGTTCTGCACCTGCTCTCCAAAACAAAGTCTTATCATGTGGAAACTACAACACAAAGTGTTACACAGACATACACCTGAGAAGAGTTTTCATATGCACACTGAACTTTTTGAAGTTGTAGAAGTGCACAATGGAACATTTTTAAAAGTGTTCTATGGCTTATTCTACTCTGGAATACATATAAAATGATTTGCTACCACTTTTCTGCCCACAACAAATCCTTCTCTTGCATGCCATTGAGGTAGAGGGTAAAAAAGATACCTGATAACTAGTCTTTTAAACCTTTGAAGGAGCAGTTGGATATTTTGGGAAACATCTTATATTGTTACCATTCTAATACTGTATCTGTATACATAAGTCAGCTGCTAGTTAGTTTAGGATTAAGCTTGGAAAACAGCTTTTTTAGAATAAGTCACTAGTATGGGCAAATAAATAGTATTTAATGGTAAATAGTATTTACTATTTGCTTCCAGAGTTGCCATAATTCTTTTGTGGCACAGATTCAACAGGGGGCTGGAAACATTCTTCAGAGAATTTGGTCCATATTGACACAATAGCATCAAACAGTTGCTGCACATCTGTCATGCGTGATGTGAATGAGATAGTTTGAGCTTTTTACATGGAATGTCATCCTGATGGTGAAGACAATATTCGGGGAGGCTGTGGTGGTTAAAAGAAAGTACTAAGGGGCCCAAAGTGTGGCAAGAAAATGCCCCTCACATCATTGTACCACCACCAGCAGCCTGAACTGTTTATACAAGGCAGGATAGATCCTGGTATTTCATTGTAGGGTCAAATGCATAACTACATTCCTAAATGCATTGAGTTGCTTCCATGGGTTTTACTGAATAGTTCAACAGGTGTACCTGTGCATGCATTTGAGAGTTGTACCAGGGGGTCAAGTATCTCTGATTTGACGCTTTCTTTTTCAGAGGAACCACAGAACCAGCCACATATCCAGGACTGTGTACAATGAGGATCTAACACTATTTAGAAGAGATCTGACTTCTGTGGGAGTAAAGTTTAGGTAGCTGCTTTGTACTGTGGCACATGGTATTCAACAAAATAATTGTGGAGGAGTCTTAAGCTTAGTTACAACATATTCAGAAAGAAAGACATCTACTGTAATGAAATTTATTCCCCAGTGCTGTGTAATCTAGTATTTTTAAATTTGAATGTCATTAAAAATGATCAGACAAAAGAGGGTTTTCAGGAAATACTGTTAAATGTTCAGTTTCTATCAACTGAACTGTTTTAAAGGACTGTTAAAACCCCATCTTTTTAGCTGTGCATTTGATTAATTGTTGCTTACTATTGTAGTCATGTCATTATTTTATGGGTCTTATTGTAAAGCACTTCGTGCTATATAAATAAAGTCTTACTTACTTACTTATATGTGTCACAGTTCCCCAGTCCACCCGCCCGGTCGGCCTGCCCTTCCTTTCTGTTATCACTCCCTCCTTGTTCTCTCTCTCCTATTACCCATCTGATCCTCATTATTACTTTCACCTGTTTGCTGTTTAGCAGACTGGGCCCAAACCTTAAAAGACAGACGTTTACATCAAGCTGAAACGTTGCTCTACTAGCGCTATCTAGTCCAACATAGTCCAAAGCTATTATTGCAAGTTTCCTTCTTTTGATGGTTTTCTCATCACCTCTATTTTTGTTCAGGCTACCAGCAGCTGAAGAAGCGAGCTAAGGCTGGGAGAGTTTCAAGGAGCCTTGGAGAAAAGTGTTGCTTGCCAGCATGAGCCCCCTTTAAGACTGTTTGAAAGCTATAACTAAAACTCTGTTAACTCTATTGTGTCCAGACCTTCAGGGGCTTAAATATATGTCAGGATAAGATCGAGAGTGTGATTACAACAATGAGTCAGACCATGCACATTTTGAGAGAAGCCAGGTGAATCTAATATGAATTAAGTGCAGTGCTGAGGCTGTTGTTTTCAGCATCTACATGGATGTTGTTTCATCCGCTCGGGCAGCAGGCAGGATGACCACACGAGACTATTACCTGCACATTCTTACATCAGCACAAGTCACTACAATCAGACATGACACAGATTTTTACAGCTGGCAGGCTAAAGCCCAGCTAATGCCCGATCCATCTGGACAGCCGACAGGAAAAGTTCAGCGCTCCAGTGCATGTGAGAAAATGGCTTTAGAGACAGAGATGGAGAACAGGAAATTATGTGTATAAAAATGCTTTAATGGCATGACATTTAGCACATTTCACCTAACAATTTATTTAGTAAATTACAATGATTAAATAGGAAAATGCTAAAGGACTGGCAACAGCAGCAAATATGGTGCAATAACTCGGAACTATTATATAACATGCATGATCCAATGATTGAGTTTGAACAGTTATGAAGTATCTGCTAACACTGAGGAGCAATGGGAGACTGACAGCACAGACAAACATGACACAAGCACGAATCACTCGCTCACCCACTTAGTGATTCAATCAACACTCAGTCACTTAATTTGTGGTTATCTCTCATTCCTAATCATCTCTCATTTCAGCACCCACCAGCTGGCTTCCACACTGAGATTCACTGGGTTAGTTACCCACCAGAAAGCGTCTCTGCTGATAAGACGGTGATGCAAACTAGCCAGCTGTGGTGTGAGCATCAGCTTTCTAGGGAGCTATTGTGATATTGGCTACTTCAGCATTCATTGAAGTTTTGTTGTGTTTCTCCACTCGGTAAAGATCTATCTAGCTTCATGGTTTCAATCCTCTATTTGTTCTTAACCATGAAATCACCTTTTGTCTTTAATGGTACGTTCTATCATGATTATATTTTTTGATGTCGTATCATTTTCACTTTCTCTATGATTCTGTGAACCATTTTGAATTGTCTTGAGTCTAAATAGTGCTACACAAATGAATTTAACTTGACTGACTGGGAAGTTAATGGCTCTGTAAAATGGCTACAGAGCAATATTTTCATGATTACTGCTGTTTTTCCTCCTGCTTTCTATATATATATATATATATATATATATATATATATATATATATATATATATATATATATATATATATATATATATATATATATATATATATATAAGAACAAGCATTCTTGTCATTATGTTTCAAGTTCAGCTGTCAGTCATGTTTCCACTAATTGACACCTGGTGGTAATATCTCAGAAAAGCAGCACAATTGCTACAATAGTGTGTGTGTTTAAACAACATTTCTTTTTTTCTTCCAACATACATGATTATGTAACATGCCTTTACTCCCATTTATACAGTTTACTGTATCTCTGGTTTATTTCGGGTATTCAGACCTTAGTATGACCTTAACTGGAGTAGCCTGGTTTTATCCTGTGAATGTAAACACAGCCTGTAATAGCAAACTTTAATGTCATAAAAACACAAACTTTAGCACTTTTCAGTCCCTGAAGGCTTCATGTAAGAATGGCTATACACCCACAACCAGAATATGACACCCCAACTGGATGCCCCGCAGAGTGTAGCACACATCATTTAGTGGTAGGATGCGTTGGATAATTAGCTCTCGCTGCAGGGCAAAAAAGAGATATTCAACAAATAACACTTAAAAAAAAAGGAAGTGGGTGGATTCTTTTATCAGACTAATGCAGTTAGAAGAAGAGCTCTGAGAAGCAGCGGTGTGTAATTAAGTTGTAATGTGTAGACAATAAAAATGCAAATGTGTAAGTGCAGGGTGTTCTTCAGTGCAAAAGGTGAAAGCTTCAGGGATTGATCCACCTTCCCATGAAGGTCAGAATCTCACAGGATATTGATCACAGGGGACATCAGACCCTCTCCCTTTGTGCCATAAAATCAGTATATTGCTTTCACTAGTGACTAAATATAAACCGCTTTCTTGTCATCTGTTTTCTTCTGTTTTTATCATCCTCAGGCCTTACAAACTAATGGCTAGTTAAATACAGAGACAATACCTAACTATTGCTGAGTTAGCTGAGTTTCTATGAATATAAAAGGTATATACGTAAGCATGCAGCGGAAGTTTTCAGGTTACAGGGCCGCAAAAGTGTGTGCAAAATAAAAACATTGATATTCACACTGATGAATCATGCTCTGAGTAGATAAGGAAAGCATGTGTGACACTAGTCACCTTTGAATCTAAATTAATTTTTCTATACCTGAAGCTGCCCTTCATTTATTGTAACATGCATTGATTTTTTTTTTTAACTTTTTGTCGAGACAGTAGAACAAGCTGTAATCTCTGCATTTGCATAATGTGACCTTGTAAAGAGGATATTGCAAATATGTTGGCAAATATTTTATTTACACATTCAGCCAACATAGTGCAACATTAGCCTGCATTGTGTGTCGCGTTCACACCACCTGATCATTGTAAGTCCTGCATTCACTCCGCCTTTTGTCCATATGTTCACCAGCTTGTTCCTAACTTCGTTGGTCATTTATTATAAATAATTATAGTGGGTGATTTTAACATCCATTTAGATGCTGAAAATGACAGCCTCAACATTGCATTTAATCTGTTATTAGACACAAATGACTTCTCTCAAAATGTAAATGTGAATGTAAACCACTTTAATCAAACTCTGGATCTTGTCCTGACGTATGGCATAAAAAGTGAACATTTAACAGTATTTCCTGAAAACCCTCTTTTGTCTTATCATTTCTTAATAACATTTAAATTTACAATAATGGATTACACAGCAGTAGGGAATAAATTTCATTACAGTAGATGCCTTTCTGAAAGTGCTGTAACTAAGTTTAAGGATATAATTCCTCCACTATTACCTTCTTCAGTGCCATGTGACACCACAGTGCAAAACAGTTACCTAAAGAGGTTGATTATCTTGTTAATAGTGTTATATCTTCACTGCGTACAACTCTGAATACTGTGGATCCTTTGAAAAAAAAAAAGCCTCAAATTAGAAGTGCTTGATTCCCTGATATAACTCACAAATGTGCAGCTTAGAGTAGATTCTCACAAATTTAGAAAATCTTCATTTAGCCTGGAAAAAGTTGTTTTTTTCTTTCTCTATAAAAAAAGCCCTCCATAAAGCTAGAGCATCTGACTATTTATCACTGATTGAAGAAAATAAGAAAACCCCCAGGTTTCTTTTCAGCACTGTAGCCAGGCTGACAATGAACTGAATGAACTGGCAGCATCAGTGCCAGAGATGCCAACAGGATCAAGAAATTGATTCACAAGGCTGGAACCATCATTGGTCAGAAGTTGGAGGTGTTTGAGTCAGTGAGGGACAGGAGGTCATTGAACAAACTGCTCTCTATCATGGACAACCAACCTCACCCTCTCCACTCCACGCTGCTGAGGCAGCAAAGCTCCTTCTCCCTCAGACTGATTCAACCCCGCTGCCATAAACAACGCTTCAGGAAATCATTCCTACTGTTCTCTATGCACACTGTGCCTGTGGCATTTCTACTCTCACTTTGTTGTTTATTTATTGTAGACTGTACTATTTTCTTGCTGCTGTAACACAATAATTTCCCTTGTGGGATCAATGAAGTATCTGTCTATCTGTGAGTCAGAGCTCTATTGATCCAAGTATTCATGTAATCTTAGCTAGTAATGACTTCATGAATTTCTTTACAAATAAAACTTTGAGAAAAAAATATTCATAACATCTCACAGCTACTTTCAATACTACTGATATTTATTTAGACTCTCTCTCCGATTAATCTTTCTGAGTTAACTTCAATAATTACTTCCTTCAATCCATCAACATGTTTATTAGACCCAATTCCTAGATTGCTCAAAGAAGTTCAACCATAAATTAATGCTTTGATCTTAACTATGATCAATATGTCTTTATTAATTGGCTATGTACCACAGGCTTTTAAAGTAGTGGTGACTGAACCATTACTCAAAAAGTCATCACTTGACCCAGCTGTCTAACTATAGGCCAATTTCCAACCTTCCTTTTAGTTGTAGTTGTAAAACAGCTAACTGATCATCTGCAGAGCAATGGTTTATTTGAAGCCAGGTTTCAGAATTCATCTCAGTACAGAAACAGCATTAGTGAAGGTTACAAATTATCTTCTTATGGCCTCTTACAGTAGACTCATCTGCACTTGTCCTGCTAGTCTTCAGTCTTCAGTCTTCAGTCTTTGATACTGTTGACCGTAATATTTTATTACAGTGATTAGAGCATGCCATAGGTATTAAAAGGTACTACACTGCAGTGGTTTGAACCATATCTAATAGACTCCAATTTGTTCATGGAAATGTCTTTCACATACTAAGATTAATTATGGAGCTCCACAGGGTTCCGTACTAGGACTAATTCTATTTACATATTATCTAATTTTCTCCTTCTAAATTCAGATAAATCTGAGGTTCTTGTACTCAGACCTACAAATCTTAGAAACATGGTGTCTAACCAGATACTTAGTCTGGATGGCATTACCTTGGCCAGATATGTACTTCAATGTTTATATACAAATACATAGGATTACTTTCTTGCATTTGTGCAATATCTCTAAAATTAGAAACATGCTGTCTCTGTGTGATGCTGAAAAACTAGTTCATGCATATATTACTTCTAGGCTGGACTACTATAATTCATTACTATCAGATTATCCAAAAAAGTACCTGAAAAGCCTTGAAGCTATGTCTCTATTCTGAGACCAGAAGTAACAGCTAAGCCATCAGCTGATCTTGGCTGACATGAAGATTAACGTTATGCTTGATTACAGCTTCTGCTCAGAGGTTTTTGATATAATCACAGCAGTGTTTGCTGAATCATTGTTAGAAGGCTTCATATTGTAAAGGTCTTACTGATTGCCTGGGACAAACTTTGCATGATTCAAATTTACGATTTGAAATATTTTCAGGGTTGGCAGAGATGATGGGTATAAGGGCAACATCATACTAATGGAGCACTTACTGAAATGAAAATGCAGAAATAAAACATCATATATTAGTCATCTGTCAATGATGGAGTATAAAAACATCACATTTTAGGTTCAAAAACGACTAACACCAAGCGCTAAAAACACTAGCCAGTTCCAGTCAAAAGAACAGACAGTGCTGAATTTCAGCCTTTTGTTATCACAGTTTCTTTGGAAACTGCTACCAGCTAAAAGGGACAAAAATGACTTTCAGCCATTTAGTGTGTCTGTCTCCATCTGAGTAGAGAATGGGATTGTGCAGCCTCAGGAATCATTCTGTCACAACAAAGCTCTCAAGCTACTTTTAATGTTTTGACATGAAATGGTGACAGCCATCCGGTCCGCCCATGACCCACTTTGTCTGGTCATCATCTCCTGCTCATTTCCCGACCCTTCTATTTCTAATCTACAAAACACCTTCGGTATGAGAGAGTGGGAGGGTGAGGCGGTGGGAGGTGGAAGCAGAAGAGGGTGGGGTGTTGTAATAGCAATGGATCCATTTTTATATGAAAGCTGACACTGCCACATGGGAAGGGCAGCTTTCTGGAGGGAGGTAATGGTTTCTTCTCCTACTGCCGCTCCCTGAGGTGGGCTGAGTGTAAATTACATCCAGCTCAGCCTCTGCACAGTCAAGACTGGAACTGACTCGCACCCGCCTCCCACATTCCCTTTCCATCACCAGTTACAATCGCAGAGAGAGATATTCCCATCTTGCTAGGACACAACGAGACATATCAGAGGGAATTGTCTGCCTGCATGTCATGCTGCTAACTCTTTTTTCCCCAATCTCTCAGTTTCTGTCTCTCTGCTCAAGCAAGTAGGAGCACTGAAGCTACAGCAACACATCCTCTGCTTAGTCTCTGTATGCTCTCGGAGACTCCTCTGGATTTTGCAGGAGGAGGAAAGGAAGTAGAGAATGAAGGGAAGGCTGCACATGCACACAGCAACTCTCCAGATCCACTTAAGTCAGATTGAAAGTGTCAGAGCATCTTGGATGGAAGGCAGAGCAGAGAAAGGCAGACTAACGGGTGGCAGACTTTATTTCATGGCCTGTCAGGTCAGGATACATTATCCTCTGGCCATACTGTTTCTCATTAGCCCCCTGATGTGCTGCGAAGCCCTGCCTGCCCGCCTGCCATGCATGGCAAAGCCCCTAAGTTGGGCTGAGGTGGCACTTTGGCCCTCCTTGGCACAAAGACAATGCTGAGATTAGACAGGTGGAAAGACAGGAATGGGGATGAGGGAATAGTCACAAAAGACTAGTGGTAGAAAACATTTCTTGAGTAGGACACTCAAGAAGTTCTCTACTCAGCCCCTAACAAAAGGACAGGGCAGAAGGTAGAGGACTGTAATTTAATTGTTTTTTAATTTAATTTATTTAGTTAGGAAGTGAAACTCTTGGGGCCATGATAGGCAGCATTAATCTAACATGTTTTTCAATATGGCTTCTTGTGTGGAACATGCATTGCTGAAAGCTGTGGATCAAGGCTTTGGGTATGGTCAGAATGGATGTCTGGATGGACATCTGGGTTGTGAAAAGGCTCGACACTCTGACAGTGAGGTTTTACCAGATGTTTTTTTTTAATAAAGACCCGGGCCTAGAGACCACTCAGCAAGTTGCCAGGGAAAAAATGTGTATTCCCCATCTGGTTGGTGAGTTATTGCTGGAGGTTGCTGGCTGTCTCTAAGTGAAATTGGTTGCAAAGGGGAATGCAGTGTTGCATCAAAAACCTTGTGATTGCTTTGGTCACTAGCAGATTGCCACAGTTGCCCATATATTGCATGGAAGATGCCAACTGACAAACCATAACCATTTGCCTTCAAAGTAAAAGATCCACCTTTCGAAATCCTGATTAATTACTTGACTGAGTAATTTTATTTATAGAGCATCATTACAAAAAATGAGAACTGAAAAGGGTATCATATGGGTTTCAAAAAAGGCAAATGACTTATTTGAGTATGATCACAGCTCCATCAACAGGCTGCATGAGCTAAAAGTAATGTCTGAATAACAATTTTTCTTTTTATATTTCAAAAAAAGGACAGTTCTTTATTTTGGGTTTTGATGCTGGCAGAAATCATGACTTGAATCAAAACATTGAGCTGAAAGATGCTAGAAGAGTAACTGCTGAGTCAGGTGATCATTCTCTGCATTTGTCACCACAAAACACCCCAGTTACATTATAAAAATGATTGATCCATTTGATCCAATGTTAAGATAAAAATATTGATGAGCAGCTTCAATTTTCATGCTTATGTATTGTTTTTACACTGTCAAACATGCAACATCTTTACTTTGACACAGAATTGCACATTTTTTAAAACATTTTATAAATCCATCCGTTTTCTTAACCTCTTATCAAGTTTCTGGGATGGAGCCTATCCAAGCTGTCAATGGGCAAGAGGCAGGATTCACCCTTGGTCCCAGTCTATCCCAGGGCTTATTAGGGACAAAAATAATGCACCAAATTCCTAAAAAGGTTATCTGAGGCTCTTTAAGTTATTAGGTATCAAAATATCACTAAAAGCTTTCATTGAGGTACATGGAAATCATTTGCAATTTCCAGTCTTATTCTGTTTTCTTGCATTCATGCTAACAAGCAAACAAAAAATCAGCAAAGAATAAAGTGACACAGAGTAACTGGAAAAGAGTCCCTCTCTCTTCTGGAAGCTGTGGATGTAGAAGTCTAAAAGTACTGTTATGATGAGTAAAATTATGTATTTGTATTGCCACGTCTATCTCCCTTCCAGTGTCTTATAAGTCAAGTTTCCTCTCTGAATGTGTTTCTGGCTCCACCTGAAAAAACAAGCACCAATCCAAACTGACACTTTACTCCGTTCTAAGCCCCACCAGCAGCGTCAATAAGAAGCCACAAAGTCACAAACAGAGGGCTGTTGAGCTCATCCAAGGACCACATTGTGAATCACAAGTGTGTGTCCATCTTTCATCTCCAAAGCCAGACAGAAATAGTCAGTTTTGGCACTGCCATAATTTTGCCTCTCTCACTCTGCACTGCCTGTCCCTCCCTCCTCCCCTTTCATCTCAAAGCAGGAGGGAGTGTGTGTGTGTGTGTGGGGAGGGGGGACTGAAGTTATTGCATGTGACACACCCAGGAGAGAAAAAGGGGGGGAAATTGCATTACTCCACAAAGCTGAATGCCACAGGAGAAGAATGAGATGTATCTCCTGCTGCTTAGTAAGAGTGGAAATATTTAAAATAGAAGCAGCAGCAGCAGCGGTGGAATATTTCTGAATCTATATTTAGATTGGGATTGATGCGCCTCGCCCTCGCAGCAATGGCTCATGCGGGATTCACAGGGGAGACATGGAAATGCATCAGGGTGGAGATCAATCTAGCATGCTGCAGAGTGCCATGCAGAAAGATGCCCCCCCCACACACACATGATCGGGTCAATATATTATGTAGTATCACAACAAGATCCGTCATGTTCAGGATGACGGGGAGCGATTAAACTGAATCCTCCTGTAATTTATATCACAAGAACATTTCAAAGCATTGTAATCTTTAAATAACGTAGGATTTACAGAGTGAGCTACAAACTCAAATTCCTTTGTACAGCCTTTTTACAAGCCATCTATTTTTAGCATCCGCTGCCATCACTACACCAGCTGGATACAAGAATATCTTTTGCTATTCATTCATTCACTAACCAATAACCTGACTCCCAGGCTTGCTTTCACTCTGCAGATTTCAAACATTATTACTTTTCAGGATCTTGTTGCAGCAAATTGCATTGATTATTCGGCTCTACATCACTTGGCTTTAATTACATTTACCTGGCATTGCTTTGCTAAGCATGTATCTCCACGTGATTGCGACTAAATTACAATTAGCCAATGCCCCATGCACTCAGGAGAAAGACATAATGGTGGTTTCATGTAAATCAATGGCATGTGGGTGTTCATCTGTAAAAATAATGAGGTACTGCAGAAGGTGGCACTGATAAGCCTGAATTGATTTTCACTGGTATAGATTACATAACACTGTTGAACACTATTTTTTTTTGGTAAGTAAAATAAAGACAGAGCCTTCATCTCTCACACAGCTTACAGCTTCAGCAGATATTGTACATGGGCGAACTTACATTTTATATTCCTATTTAGCTCTATTCAAAACTTATGTGACAATCAAATATATTTGTACTAAAAAAATGCATTTCCAAAGCTCAATAAAACAACGAAGATGCTTTAAAGCTTAAATTAGGACCTATCATGCTTATCTTCCCTGCTTTCTGTCACATATACACATTTACACTCTTAGGTGTTCATATTAAAAAAAAAGATGTTTCAAATAATAAAGTCAAAGTAATCCAAGTGAGCCAAAAGCTCAGGCTCTAAACCCAACGACCTATAGACCATCTCAATCTGGCCCAGTATCCAAAACTAGAAAGCCCCGTATTGGATCACCAGCATGAGGGGATCAATGCTCTTATTTCACTTTCTCTGCTCTATGTTTAGTAAGTTGCCCCTGTTTGATCAAAGAGTAGACATATCTGTGCAACCACTGCACCTCTCACATCTTGCGTGCACACTTTGCTCCTCCCCCTCCCCCCTGCTCTGCTGTGTCATTGTGCGATCATGTGACTCGGCGGCGTTGAGCAGACACTTGTAGGCTTGTAGAGAGACAGAGGAACATCCTGTGGAGCTATTTTACGGCTGTAAAAGAAAACATTCGACACTGCGACGTGTGTAGGAAGGCTGTTCGCTACTGTGGCAACACCGCCAATTTATACAAACACATGAAACACTGAAAAAAAATCCCTCAGGCACGGAGGTCACTGCCAGAGTCCTCTCAGAGAGGAAAAGAATGTTCTGGTGGCTTATATAGTGGTTAAAGTGATGTTTCAGTCATGTTGAGCCATGCTCAGCACAAGCTTATGTTAATTTTCAAAGTGCACCTGGTCACCATAGTTACATATTTACTTTAGGAGACTGATTACTTATAGACTACATCCAAACAATGCGTTTAGGCCATTGAAACATGTTAAATTAATTATTCTATTGGAAAGAACTATATACCTCAAACAGGAACTTTTCTATAATTGGCATTGGTGATACCAGCCCTGTGTTCACTTGGTAAATCAATAACAATAGCAAGCAGATGAATAACAAATTTTGCAGTAACGCACACCACTTGTTTGTGACGGCAGCCCTCGTTCTGCTCTGCAGTCTCAGTAAGCTACCAGCGTAGCCACGCATGAACCAGTTCTCAGCCAGCTGCGGGTTCTGGTCGGGGTGTCACAGCAGCTCGTGGAGTCCAAGACAGTGGAATTAGATCCTGCCGAACAGCACGATGAGACTCACAACAGCGACCTAATGAGCCCACCAACAGGGAAATAGGTGACAAGAAGGTGCTAACTGGTCACCTGTGACTCAACTTCCAAACCACGAGTGTGGGGATTGCCCACTCTGATCCTGTCACTGTCTCAAATGGAGGACAATATTAAAAAAAAAAAAAAAATCACAGAATTTGTATCTGGGAAACCTGCCCAAGTAAATATGTGGGGAAACTGTATCTACAAAAATGTGCTTATGAATACAGTGGTATGCAAAACTTTGGGCACCCTTGATAATTTTCATGATTTTCCTTTATAAATCTTTGGTTGCTCAGATCAGAAGTTTCAGTTAAATATATCATATAGCAGATGAACACAGTGATATTTGAGAAGTGAAATGAAGTTTATAGGATTTACAGAAAGTGTGCAATAATTATTTAAACAAAATTAGGCGGGTGCATAAGTTTGGGCACCCCAACAGAAAAATGACATCAATATTTAGTAGATCCTCCTTTTGCAGAAATAATAGCCTCTAAACACTTCCTATAGCTTCCTGTGAGAGTCTGGATTCTGGTTGAAGGTATTTTGGACCAGTCTTCTTTCCAAAACATCTCCAGTTCAGTCAGGTTTGATGGTTTCCGAGCATGGACAGCCCGCTTTAAATCACACCACAGATTTTCAATGATATTCAGGTCTGAGACTGAGATGACCATTCCAGAACGTTGGACTTGTTCCTCTGCATGAATGCCTTAGTAGATTTGGAGCAGTATTTAGGGTTGTTGTCTTGTTGAAGTATCCAACCTCGGTGCAACTTCAACTTTGTCACTGATTCTTGAACATTGTTCTCAAGAATCTGCTGATATTGAGTGGAATCCATGCGACCCTCAACTTTAACAAGATTCCCAGTACCTGCACTGGCCACACAGCCCCACAGCGTGATGGAACCGCCACCCTGTTTTCCTGTGGGTAGCAAGTGTTTGTCTTGGAATGCTGTGTTCTTTTTCCTCCGTGCATACCGCCTCTTGTTATGTCCAAATAACTCAGTTTTAGTTTCATCAGTCCACAGCACCTTATTCCAAAATGAAGCTGGCTTGTCCAAATGTGCTTTAGCACACCTCAAGCGACTCTGTTTGTGGCGTGTGCTCAGAAAAGGCTTCTTCTGCATTACTGTCCCATACCGCCTCTCCTTGTGCAAAGTGCGTTGAATAGTTGAACGATGCACAGTGACACCATCTGCA